>VDFB02016328.1:0-13625 GCA_007258455.2 Sequoia sempervirens
TCTTGTTATCTCTCCATCTCTCTCTACTCCTATGTCTCTCCATCTCTCTACTTCCATCTATATATCACTTCCCATCTCTATCTTTATTTTTCTATATCTCCTTATCTCTCCATCTTTATATATGTATCTCTTACATCTCTATCTATCCATATCCTCTCTCTCTCTCCATACCTCTCTCCTTCTCCATCTCCATCTCCACCTCCATATCTATCTCTATCTTCCTCTCTATCTATATCTTTTTACCCCCTATCTCTTGCACACTCTTCCCCTCTATCTCTTCCTCTTTCTATCCCTATCTCCCCCTCTCTCCTTATTTCAAACATAACATGACTCTCTTGGTAATGAAGCCTAATTAAATAAAGTTTCAAATAAGGACTCAAAATCTATCATGAAATTGAGTTATTGGCATTTTAAAAATAACATTTTAGGTCTTTTAATAGGTAACTTCTTATTTGCCACTATGTATGTAGTATTTGGCTTAAATTTCAATTTAGATTTCATCATATAGCTTTTGATTAGAGGCATATAGCTTCCTCTCAAAGGGATTCATTAGAGCTGAATAATATTTAATGTATAATATATATATATATATATATATATATATATATATATAATTTTAATATTATATATATGTGTGTGTGTGTATCAATATTAAAATCTTTTCTATCATATATATATACATCTATATATTATATATATATATATATAATCAATTATTACAAATTTAATATAATTGAGTTATCATGTCATACAATCAAGATTGGATAATTGTTTAATATAAAAAATAAGAACAATAAACATTTTATTATTTTTCTTTTCGAAAATGAAATCCAAAACTTAAATAGGTTTGACTTAACCTATTGACTTGATTCAACACAATAAAATTTAACATAACACTCAATTTGACTCGATGATATATTTAGGGTAGATGTACGTGAGTGTGTGTGAGAACTCAAATGACATAACCTATTTTTCTGAAGTCTATATTCTTCTTTATAGTGATACTCTCCCTCTCTCTTTAGAGGTCAAGAAAATAGTCCTTCATTTTACTTAGAAATCATTCAAATAGTTAGCCATTTTAAATCATGCCATAATCATAATCTTGATTCAATAATATATCATCATCAAAATTCAGCTCCATCTCATTGCATATAATTTTATCATAATTTAAACTAACATTATTTCATCATTAAGTATCATAATGTATTTTAACATAACAATTAAAAGTAACTTGATAAAAATAAGTAGGTTTTAACAAATCTCCCCACATAAGGATCATCATCCCTGATGATTCCATGTATCACAACATAAACATAACAACTTGGTTTTCTTCTCAATTTTTAGAAGCTTGAAATAAATGAGGAAATTTTTGAATAATTTCATTATAGTCCTCCCATGTAGCATTGTCCTCTGCATACTGGTCCCATTGGACCTTGCATTGAGTGACCTCTCTATTACGTAGGTGGAGCCTATGTGTTTTGAATGTTGTGAAAACATGTCTCAACCTTGCAATTACATAAGGTACTAGTGATACATAAGTTATTGTTGATACATAAGGTATTATCTTGACTTTCCCTAGAAGGAAACCCTATTTTATGAGGGTATTGTATTATGGCTATTTATTGTATGTATCTTGAGAGTCTAATAGCGGTTGCGTTGCCTTTGGATCTCTAGTTGGTGATACTCCTATGAGAAGCATTCTCTACAAGTATATTGTAATCTTTGTGATTTCTAAATAATATATTGGGCAGATTTTGGAGTGTGGGTTTTTTCTCTCGAAAGGGTTTTTCCCATGTAAATTACTGTGTTGTGGTATGCATGATATTTATGTTTATTTTTCTATAACTAAAAAATATCTTTAAATTTTTGCATTATTTTCCTCTCAAGATTAGTGTAGGAAGTTGTTCTGCTACCTTAGCTTCCTTACAAGTGGTATTAGAGCCTGATCACCTTTGGTTTCAATTGTGGGTTGTTGGTTTTTTTGAACTAATCCAAATTTGAGTGTGATCTTGTGTAGAAGACACTTTGTGATCTTGTTGCAAGAATTTTCAAATGGCAACTTGTTCATCAGGGAGAATAGAGGTGGATAAATTTTCTAGAAATAATTTTGAAACATGGAAGCTAAATATGGAGGATTTGTTGATAGATTGAGATATGTGGGATGTTATTGATGAGAATGTTTCAAGGCCTAAAAATGATACTTTGGCTACTCAATATGATGTTATGTACTATAAATCTAAGGTTCTAATTAGATTGTGCTTGGTAGACTATGTTTTAAACAATTTCCATGAAGAGACCTCTACATAGAAACTATGGAAGAAACTTGGTGAGATGTATCAAGCCAAATCCTTAGTGAACATAATTTTCTTGAGGAAGAAATTGTATTCCTTGAGAATGGAAGAGGGTGGATGAATTATAGACCACGTGGAAGCATTCAATAAGTTGGTGGCTCAACTAACATCGATTGGTGTCAAAATAGATGAGGAGGAGAAATGTTAAATCTCATTTTGTTCTTTGCCTAATTCATGTGATTCTCTTGTTATGGTTATTGCGAGTACTTCTATTATATTGAAGATTGAAGATGTGGTGGGTTCTCTTCTTTTTGAAGAGATGAAGAGGAAGTTATCCATCAGTGCCAAGGAGGCCCTAAATATTCATGGAAGACTTAAGGAAAAGGGAAAGAAGAATGAGAAGCATGATAAATCCAAGTTGAAGGGGGGATCCAAATCTCTTGGAAAGTCCAAAGTTATTTGTTGGAATTGTGGTAAGCCTGGACATATTCATAAGGACTGCAAAAAAGAAAAGAAAAAAAAAATGATTTTGATTTTAAGTTTGAGAAGGAAGATGGTGACACATTCATTCCATCTTGGGCAACTCATGCAGGTAATGATGCATGGTTAATTGAATCAGGTACATCTTTCCATATGACCTTTAATAGAGATTGGTTTTTGAATATGAATAATTTGATGGAGATAAGGTGTACTTGGGTGATTATTCTTACTTTATATATTGTTGTTCATGGTAAAGTTAGAATCAAGTTTCCTGATGGTAGAAGAAAATGGATTAAAAGTGTGTTACATATCCTTGGATTAGCAAAAAAAAATTTATTTTTGAGAAACTAATAGATGCAAGTGTGTAGGTAGTAATTTTTGATGCAGGATGCAAGATGGTTAGAGGTGCTATGGTGATTACTAGAGGTGTTAGATATGACACATTATATAAGTCTTATGATGCATTGTTGAGTGCAATAGTACTTCTATGAAAAGAAAGTCATGAAAAGAAGTGAGGGTTTCACCTTCAACAGATGGTCATGGCTTTGTATACCACCTGGGTGATATTTCTTTCAATCAAAGTTACCTATAGAGAAAACTATGTTATGGCACCAAAGGGTTGGCCACATTGGAGAAAAGGGTCTAAAGACCTTGAAAATAAAACTTGTTGAACGGTTGTTTGATTGTAATATTGAATTTTATTTTGTGAGCATTGCATTTATGGTAAACAAAACTATGTTTATTTTCACTTGAGTTCTCAAAACCTTGTAGTGTATTGGATATTATTCATTTTATGTGTTTTCTCAACCTCTAAATCATAAGAAGTAGCAATAAAAGAAAAATCTAATGGATGTCATTTTGCAAATAAGAGAAAATATCTCACCATAATCAACACCCTCAACTTGAGAGTAACCTTTCACAACCAACCTTGCTTTGTAATTTCAATACCTCCATCTAAACCAATCTTTTTCTTGAACACCCATTTGCAACCAACAATTTTTCTTCCTTCAGGAAATGGTACAAGATCCCCTATATCATTCTTTTTCAAAGCTACTATTTCTTCATCCATAGCAATCTTCTAGAATTCTGCATCATTCATACCTAATGCCTCTTCTACTGATTTGAGTTCATCCATATTAGTATTCAAAGAAAAAATACATCTCTAATCATCAGGTGAATACCTTTTAGGTGGTTGTCTATGCCTTGTAGACCTACAAACAAGCTGAGTTGGAGGTTCTTCCTCCTCTTCTGAAGATTTAGAGCTAGATGAGCTCTCCTTAACTTCTTGTCTACCTATGGGCCTCGATTCAACTTTCTCAGGTGTAGAAGGAAATTGAATCACATCATTCTATTTACTTTGTTTTGGCTGCAATTTAACAGAAGAAGGCTTAGTTTTTGTAAAAATAACATTTCTACTATATATTACCTTATGTGTAGCAAGATCCCAAAGCTTGTATCCTTTCACACCATAACTATATCCAAAGAAGATATATTTCATAGCCTTTTTCTCCAACTTTGTTCACTTCTTCTTTGGCACATGTGCATATGCCTCACAACCAAAAAATCTAAGATGTCTTAATGAAGGCTTGTGGTCTGACCATGCCTCTATAGGCATCTTATCAACAAGAGTTGATGTAGGAAACCTGTTAATTAGGTAACAAGTAGTAACAACAACTTCAATCCACAACCTTTGTTCTAGACCAACGCCACTCAACATACTCCTAGCCTTCTCTATCAATGTCTCATTCAATCTTTGTACAACCCCATTTTGTTGTGGATAATATGGAGTTGTCTTTTGTCTATGAATACCACAATATTTATAGAATCTATCAAAATCATTAGACCAGAAATTCACCCCCATTATCAGTCCTCAAATATTTTATTTTCTTTCCAGTCTACAACTCAACCATTTCTTTAAATTCTTTAAATTGGCTGAAAAATTCAACACCCATATTCTTCTATTATAATCATCAATAAATGCGACATAATATGCGGATTTACCAATTGAAGGAATATCTATAGGACCAAACAAATTAGAATGAATAAGATCCAATACACCACAAGATTTATGAGAACTCAAGTAAAACTAAACACAATTTTTTTTCCATAAATGCAATGCTCACAAAAATCAAATTCAAGATTACAATCAGACAAAACTTCAACAAGGTTTTTATTTTTCAAGGTCCTTAGATCCTTTCTCCAATGTGGCCAAGTCTCTGGTGCCATCATAGTTTTCTTTTTAGGTGGCTTTGATTTAGAAGAAAAGAGCACCTTTGGGTATCGACCAAGCGGATGCTTCCCCTGACAACTAATATGCTCCCCAAACTACCTAAGTCACTTTAGTATAATTCCTTATTTCAAAGTATTTTTCCATTTTGATGATCTAAGCCTCTATTGCATTTTTGCTCATTGTTCCATTGAACTTAGGTGGCATCACCATTTTCATATCCCAAGATAATTCAAGGGGTAAATCATTTCTTTTATCGTTATCAGGTCTTTATTCATAATTATTTTTACCACACCCACTCTGGGTGGTGTGCTCATGTTTTTTTTCATCTTCACCTTTGTGAGATTCTTTCTTTTTAGGCATAATTTGGCCTCTCACCTCTTACTCTAGGGTTCCAATTCTAGCTCTTGTTTCATTTAGCATTGCTAATATTTTTTCAAGTTTTGCATCAAGGTTGTTCTGAGGTTGACCCACCTCCTAGCTATCTCCAAGGTTTGTTTTGGTTCGAACCATGTTTTATTTTCTACTTCGCCTTAATTTTTTAGATTATGCATACAAATAGTTTCCCTAATTTAGAATTTTCATTATAAACAATAACCAATATTCATTGATTTAAATTAGTCCAATGTAGAGATATTTTTTTGCAAAATTCCTAAAAATTTATTATATTAATCAATGGTTTTACATAATATCCTTATTTATTACAAACAAACTTGGACTCTTTATGACTACAAGTTGCTATCAGAAAGAGGGATCTCCTTGAGGTTTTCCTCATCCTCAGAGTCAAATAATTCAAACTTGGAGGGTGAATGTACATGTAGGCACTCATCCATAACCTCCTTACTTATTGAAACATGGGAAAATGTGTATGATGATGTTAAGTTTATTATCTAAGTCTAAGATCAATTCAACATTTCCAAGAGTTTCATTAGGATGAAAATAAACAAGGTGCATAAATTAACTTTCAACCTCAAAGGTAAGTCAATCAGACCTAGATTTGATCCTTTTGAGTCTTAGGAATGAATTGGGAATGATTAACCTACTTGAACTGTATGAAATAATATGAGAAATGTAATATACAAAAGATGAATAGATGAAAATAGTAATTTATAGGCAGATTTGGGAGAGGCAGAGTGATGTGCACCTACTACCAAAAGTTGAATTCAACATGCAAAGAGGGACTCAAATGCCAAGGGCATATGGATCTTTGATGGGGGTCCTGAAACTAGTTTTATAGTCCTTTGATGTTGTATTTAAGCTCCTAATTACCAGTTGTAGAATTGTCTAAATATCGCCAATAAAATTTGTAGGTTAGTTTCCATAGATTGATAGCTTTGATGACAATAAATGTAATAATTAATGAATTTCCTTCAAACTTTCCTTGATCCTCCTCAAACCTATAACCTGCACATTCAAAGAGGGGAAACTTTATGCCATATAGGGGCTTGCCTCAATCAAACCCTACATAAGTGTTCCCACTTCCATAATGGAAAAATTTCAATGATAAATGAAATGGAAAGGAAGGAATTATGAAATCACAATGTGTTGTAACTCACCACCATTCAATGGTTACCTTGAAGGACTAAATTCATACACATGTATCCTCAAAGATTTGGGTCTTTCTTGTTTGAATTCTTGAATTATTTGGAGACCTACAAAAATATGTTAGCCTGAACAAAAAATAATGACAACATGAATACATATAAACTTTGACATGATGTTGGATCTTAAATTGTTGCAATAAATATTTGAAATTTTTCTCTTGAATTGATTTTGAATGCTCTTGATAATACTAAAACAATAAAAAATAGGGGTTTTAAAATGTTAGGAGAGGGGGGTTCACCAAGATGATAATGGATAGACCTATTTTCATTTATTTCATTAGGAAATGAGATCCCTAAAATGAATTGAATAACAAACCTTAGGTGAATCAACCCAAAGTGAGAATATTTAGATTTCCTTATGCTCTTCGAACAAGGGTCAAGGTCAAACAACACTTTTGGGAGAAAAACTAAAAATAAAAAGATCAACTCCAAAATTAAATCTAACACTTGAAACAACAATATTAAACTCAATATTTGTAGAAATAGAAAACCAAATGTAGATCTTAGAAGGGAAGAAATGTGTTTACCAGTCACCAAAAGGTAGTTTCTGAATGCTGACTAAGACTCATTCGCCCATGGGAAAATGGGTCTTTTCCCAAGGTTTTTTTGCAACTTTCAAGAACCTCTAACAAAGATCTATAACTTTTGATTTTTCGAAGTTTCAATATCAAAAATTCTAAAACCAAATTTGTAGGTTAGATTTTGTGATTTGACAACTTTGACAACTTTTCAATCTTGCGCTTCAAAAGGTCTTCAATCCTTCTTCAACCTAAATTTTCAATCACACGCAAAAGGGATAAATTTTTTTATTTTTAGGTGAATTGGGGGTTGCCTTGGTCAAACCCCATTTTGGTAATCAAACCTTGAATTGAAATAATGAAATGAAAGAGGGAATGAACAATGAACAATACTATGTTACCACTCAACAAACCCTTGTATGAAACCTTAATAATAGAGATCTTAGGAATTCTACAACTTGCATGAAATGGATGAAATGGATGAAATGGATGAAATGGATGTGGATCTTGACACTTGAATAATGCTTTGAATTCTTGAACTTGATCTTGAAACCTACATCACAATGTTAGCTCCAAAAACATGCAAGATGCAAAAAGACTTTGGCACGATGGATGGATCTTGATTGCTGCAATAAATCTTTGATATATCCACTCTTGAATGCTCTTGATTGCTTGAAGAATGCTATAGAATTCTCATAAAATTTCTAAGTGAAACTTAGTGAAATAACCTTGTATTTATATGTATGTATCCTTAATTTCCTGAAATTCAAATATCACAAGCCGACATTGAAAATGGATTTGAAAATTATAAAATACCACCAAAAACATAATTTAAATTTACAACCAAAGGTTTAGGGAGGACCCATTCACCATCCTAGGTCCCTATTCTTGGAACACACATTGCTCAATGTAAAGTGTTATGTTTAGGCATTAATTATTATCGGGTTTCCCCTTTGGAAAATATAATTTATTAGGATTGTAAATGAATAAAAGGGATTATTAAGGCATAATTAAGCTCAATTTAATTAAGAGGTCCCAAATAAGTGTGAAAATGAAAGGGGTACATTTACCAACACTAAATTAAGGCATTATTAAGTCCATTTTAATTAGGAGGGCCCAAACAAGTGAGAAAATGTAAAGGGATACATTTTTTTACACTACATTTAGCCCCCACTTTAGTGAGAGGATGAATTTTTGTCAAACTCACACTATAGTAGATAATCAAGAGAGGTCTATTTGTACAATTATTAGAAGGATAAAATGACAAAGATCAAGGAGGATGATCAAGCCTCCAAGATCTAAGATCTCATGGTTAAACCAACAAAAGCACAAAGAGACACATGCTTATGTTAAACATATATATGTATGCAACAATGACAAGATACTAAATCATAAAATGCCAAAGACTAAAAGGAAGAAAGAAAAAAGAGAAAAATAAAAGGGGTGGATCAAGCCTCGACTATCCAATGCGATGTGGATCATGCCTCAACTATTTGTCCAAAAATTTTTACAAGTGGAACTCGTTGTCCATTATGCAAACAACAATGCATGCTCACATAGGTTAGTGAAATCCATTGTCCACTAGGTGAGCCCCCAAGGATGGAAAATGAGAGAGTATAATTAGGATCCCATATGGGTATGTGTGGGATCATGATGGGCCAAAAAGTGGCAATATGATGGGTATTTGTAGGGTATGTGGTTCACTTTCTTCTTACCCAAAATTGATGAAATGAAAAGGGTTTTAAAGGAGATTCTCAGCTTTCCACCAATATGCTTTACTTTGAATTTAATAAAATTATTATTCATTTTCTATTTGAATTATTACTAAAGTGCTAATTGAAAACATCTATAGCTTTCAAACAATATCACATTTTTTGAATCCAAAACATGCATCACATTCTATGCTTCACATACTATAGGATTAAGAAAAGAAAAATGAATTTCATGAAGTTTTGACCAAGTTAAGTGGTTAGACATATGAGTTTTATATTTAAAAAAATTGTAATAAAAATTCATAATTAATTATTTACTTGGAAAAAAAAGTACAAAAAATGCATCACATCAGGACATAGGAGTCACTCTACTTGTGTCTAAAAATATTATAAAAATTATTATCATTTTATTGTGGTTAGGGTGAAATTGAATGAGACACCACCTACATTTTTCCACGAGAATTTTAAGTACTATTGCATTGAAATTTCAAATTTTTCACTAATAGATTTTTTCTCAAAATAAACCCAGTAGTTTAGAAACTACATTTAATTTTCTACAGATTCTATTCTTACATATTTTTTTTGAAATAATATAGATAACTTATTCAAATTTTTCGTCAAGTTGCCTAACTCTAATTTTTTTGAAATTTCAGCCATGGGGCCTATTTTTTCCACTTGTGATTTTCACATACCCATACCATGGGTGATCCCACAATACTAGTTTACAATTTTTTAGCCAAACTAGACATTGAACTTAATTTTTTAACTAAATCTTCACACTCGAGGCACCTATAGCTGGCTAAACCATGAGGAATTTAAAGATGTGAAGTAAAACTAGTGATTTGTGACATTTTGTTTTGTAGATTTTAAATATATATTTAAAAAAAAAATGGAATCAGATTGCACTTGTTTTTCCATCTCCTTTGAAAACTAGTTTTTAACAATAAACACCACTTTTAAAGAGTGACATTACTAGCTAACACAACTTTTTTTCTATGAAGGATAAAATTCTAATTTTTTCAAATTTATATTTGTAACTATGATATCTAGTGCATGGAATTGGTTTCATAGCATTTCATTGAATATTTCTTTCTTAATCAAGTTTCAAAGTCAAACCAGTTATAATTCAGACATAGTTTACTAGATAAAATATAACTTTTTTTGTATGTATTGAAATTCAATTTTATTTTTTGTTGGATCAAGGACATCAATATCTAGTGCATAGATATTTTTCAGATTTTTTTTTGATAATCTGCTATTTTTCCACATGTGAAGAATAGAGAGCTTAATTTTTGGTGAAAAACCTACATTCACAAGAAATAATAAATAAATATAATAATCAAATTAAATCTATTTAAAATTATACTTTTGGGAAGCTTATAATAAGGACTACATACAATTTTTTTTTTTTAAATGAATTCATTTGATCCCCCAAAAGGTAAATCAAAAGTGGTTTTTTATCAGCATTTTGATAGGTGTAAAGGAGACTTCGTTATAGGTTTGGTTTAAAAATACCAGGGTTCTATCCAAGGGGGTTTGATCTAAGGTAGTTTAATCAAACCATTTTCAATTGGAATCCTTTAAATGGAACTTTCAAACAGAAATCATTATATTTTTCAAAATATGTGATTTCAACAAAAATCAAGATCTCCCAAAAAGTGTAAATCACTATTGTGGGATCACCCCATAAAGTTATACCTGATAACTTTAATAAAGATACCACACACAATACAAATTTTGAGCTTCATAAGGCTTAGCAAGATGCATTATGCTAAACACTTATGAAAAACATGGCTCCACTGGCAAGCAAGGTGTGTTACGCTTGGTGGCCATGACAAAGGGGTTGTAACTTTGAGCTTCACAAGGTTAGCAAGTTGCATTATGCTAAACACTTATAAACAAAATGTAAACAGGATAAGACATGTTCAAAGGGGTTTTTATTAGTTCATGTAAGGTCTCCTCTTAGAGAACATCATGCCTAATGTCTCCAAGAGAGGACAAGTCTAGAATAAAAGAATCACAACTTAGGGAATGTAATGCATAACATCACCACTAAAGAGGAAAGTCATATGCCAGAGAAATGTCACACTATTAAGAGGAAATAAAATTGTGACACCACCAAGAAGACACATTGCAAAGTAAGAATACCACATAATGGAAACATAAGATATAGCCAAATATCTTCAAAATGATAATGCGATGTATGCCCCACTTTAAAGAGAATTGCTAAGAAAAAACACCATGCTATGAAAAAATTACTTTAAAGTAGCATATGAAATAAATGCTAACAAGACATGAGAGCTTATTTGGAAAGCCCTAGATTCCAAGTCATATGTTTTCAAATGAAGCTTCTTCATGAGAAAGGAAGGGATTTCCCCCAAAATGATATCCCAAAATCACATAAGGGATCCATGGATTCAGGGTTAGTATGTCTTTGCTACAATGATATTATAAAGCTTGGAAATGTCATCATTCCTAAATACTCATGGAATAGGAAGGCAACACATAGAGAGAACAAAATAAAAGAAAAATATTTTGGGTCAACATGGAAGAGACCTAAATATCTCCATACATGTGTCATCTAAAGGAAAACAAAAATAAAAGAAAAGATAAAAGGTTTACAAAATATATAGAAGAATGTAAGGTACATAGAGGAATAAAATGAAGACACATTAAAACATAACGTATGGGGGAGCACATTACACATGCAATGACACAAGGCATGAAAAGAAAGACAAGACTAGTAAGGCACACATATGGGGCAACCCTATATCAGGTCAATCCACATCCCAATCTTGTTCATTATATGTGAAAGGTAGACAACTAGCCAAAGACACAACATCGAGTGCCAAACTAGTACAATCACCAAGTTTAGAATGTGGTGAATCACTCTTTTTAGGAGAATCATCATGATTGTTATCATTTAAGCTCATGGAAGAGGAAAACAATAAATTTAACTCTTTATGCACTTCCTCATCAATTTTTGTAATTTCATCAAGTCATCATCTAAGCTTATCACAATAGAAGGTCTAATGATAATATCCATAAAAGATGCGTATTCTTGTTGTGTTTGAGACATAGGATTTTCTTATTTTGGAAAAGGTGGAGAATCATCATGCATTGCTTGAGGTAAGTTTGAATTTTTATTTTTGGTGCTGTTCTTTTCTTATTTTTCTTGTAATAAATGAGAAATAGCATGACGTCTATGCCTATCCTCTCTAGCATTTCATTTTTTTTCATTTGGTTTTCAAGTTATGATTGTGTAGGAGATCGGTTTTATCAACCATAGGTTTTTTTTCTTCCCTTAAGGGAGGAATGGAAGGAACCATGGGAGGTTTTTCAACCACTTTCTCTTTAGCTTTATAAATTTTTTTTAATTTTAGGAAGCACAATGGGACTTATTTGGTTATCTCATGGTATCTTATAGGAAATAGTTGGAGGATTTGGTGTGTTTTGGTCTTGGTTACTTGGAAGGGATTTTGGTTCAATCATAGTCTCATCACTTGGATAGGAGGCTCAATCATGGGTTGAGGAATATTGGTAAGGCATAACTCTGCTATGCTCTTTGCCTTAAAATTTTTATAGGATTTGAAAAATAATTCCTCACAAGGCCTAATAGGCTCCATAGGTTTAGGCCAAAAGAAATCCAATGAGAAATTCCCACGGGAAGACATAGGATTAAAGCCACTATGGTGCATAGTAAAAATCTCATTGCCAAATGGAAACTTTAAACATTTATGCACTACCGATGGGACAACTCTCATGGAGCGAAGTCGTGGTAGCCTAACTTCACACAAAATTGGTTCAATGTCGAAATGATGGAGAATGAGACACTTAATGTTTTCATTCCAAATTTTAAAGGAAGAGTTATCAAACCTATTGTAGGGAAAGAAAAACCATTATGCATTTTGATCCATGCTTTTGTTTTTTCATAAGTATCTTGATAAAGATCATGCACAATAATAATTCTTTAGTAATCACATTCTCTACACAGATGATATCAATTAATATCCCATTAGTAGGCTTGTCATTGATTCTTTTAGCTATGTAAATAGGACCATTAGGTGCATGTATGATTATGTCATGTTGTGAGAAAGCAATGTCAAGCAACATCTTGTTTAGGCCCTTACAAGGTTGAATTTCAATGAGTCCAATCGTATTGTGGTCCATGTCTTTCATGTTATCATCACTCGCATGTCAAATTTCATCACATTATTCTTTGTTTCACTAGCTTTGACAAAGGAGATGCTATGATTTGGCATAGGATTAGTAAATATTTGCAAGTTTTGACTAGGAGGAGCTACAAACTTATTACCTTGATCACTAACACTACCAATTTGAATATGATTAGAATCAATGAGGTCTTGCACAATATGTTTAATACACTAAATATGTTTAATACACTTACAATATTTCATATCATGTCCATTTTTCAATGAAGATGGCAATAGGAATTTTGTCTATAGTTAGGAGGGTGATCCCAAAAAACTAGTTTACAATTACATTGAGGAAGGAAAATTGAAAAAATGTTCCCAAAACCAAAAATTCAAGTTTTTAGGGGTTCACTTGAACTTGGGGGTTCGAGTGAACCCATTTTTCATTCCAAGTTCACTCAAACATGATATGACACTTTTTAAAAGAAAAAATGGAAAATTTGAAAAAATATTGGTTAGAGAAAACCCCCCTTCGCTTGAAGGGGTCAAGGGGGGTTTTCTCAAACCCCCTTTTTTCCCTTCTCCCCCTCTTATATCAAATTTTTGCAAAACTTTTCCTTTTGAAGCTCGGGTTGAGGA
>VDFB02016329.1:0-15445 GCA_007258455.2 Sequoia sempervirens
TGGCATATGGTCTGTGAATCAGGGTTATCGTATGCAGGACTAGATACTTGTTCAACCATAAACTCATATCGACCTTTCTTTTCTGATAATTGCAAAAGGGATGCAATTGTTGCCATGGCATCTGCAACTTTTTTTTTCTGCCCGTGGTATTTGCTCAAACTTGATATCCATGAAGTATTTCTTTAGATCATCTATCATTTTCTTATAAGGCATGAGCTTCTCATCCTTTGTTTGATACTTGTTATTTACTTGATAGATGACAAGTTGTGAGTCCCCATACACTTGTATTTCTATGATTTTCCATTCAATAGCTATTTTGATGCTGATAATCAATGCTTCATATTTAGATATATTGTTTGTGCATGGAAAAATTAACCTATAAGATCAGAATGAATTGATATTCCTTGATTGTGACCGATAGAATTCACACTTTATTCTCTGCAGTAATATGATCTGTCAAAGTGCAGTCTCCATTGTTGAGTTGTAATATTCATGATGTTAGCATCTGGAAATTCAATGTGCATTGGATGATGATCTTGTAATGGAGCTTCAGCTAGTTGATCTACTATTACCTATCCTTTGATGGCTCTCCTATCAACATATTGGATATCAAACTCACTCAATATCATGACCCATTTTGCAAGTCTTCCTGTTAGTGCAGCTTTACTGAGTAAGTATTTTAATGGGTCTATTTTTGCTATGAGCCTGACTGTGTGAGTCAACATGTAGTGTCACAATACCTGAGTTGCAAATACTACTGCTAAACAAAATCTTTTTCTATGAATGTATAGTTTATTTCATATATGTTGAGAGTCTTGCTGATGTAGTAAACTGCTTGTTCTTTTCCTTCAAAATCCTCTTGTGATAATAAATCTCCTAAAGATATTTCAGTTGTTGCAATATATAGTAATAGTGGTCTTTCTGCTATGGGTGGCATGAGTATCAGAGGTGTCACCAAATATTGTTTTATCTGGTCAAAAGTTGTTTCACAGTTATGATCCCATTTAAATGAAACATTTTTATGAAGTAGATGATTAAATGGATGACTCTTATCTGCTAGTTGGGAGATAAATCTCTTGATGGATTGTAACCTTCCTTGTAGGGACCTTAATTGACTGATGTTTTTAGGCGGTGGCATCTCCATGATTGCCTTAACTTTAGCTGGATCCACTTCAATACCCTTTTCTGAAACTATGTAACCAAGAAGTTTTGCTGAAGTCACCCCAAAGATACACTTCTTTGGGTTCAATCTTACATTGAATTTTTCCAGTCTAGTGAAGATCTTATCAAGTATTTCCGGATGTCCTTCCCTAGTGTGTGATTTTTCTAAGATGTCATCCATATAATCTTCCATGAAAGTATGCATCATATCATGAAAAATTGTGGTCATTGCTCGCTGATATGTTGCACCTGCATTTTTCAATCCAAAAGGCATGACATTCCAGCAGAATGTTCCCCAAGGGAAATTGAATGTCATCTTTTCTTGATCCTCAAGTGCTATTTTGATTTGGTTGTATCCTGAGAAGCTATCCATTATAGATAACATGGCATGTCTTGTTGTTAGATCAACAATTATGTCAATGTTGGGAAAAGGAAAATCATCCTTTGGGCATTACTTGTTTAAATCTCTAAAATTTGTGCATATTTTGATGCTATGATTAGGTTTGGATACTGGCACGATGTTTGAGATCCATTCTGCATAATCTATGGATCTGATAAAGCCTACATCTAATAATTTTTTTAGTTCAGCTTTAACCAAAAGGGCGATGTGGGGGTGCATCTTTCTCAATTTTTGCTTGACTAGTTTGATTCCCTTTGGTAGTGATAAATGATGCATTAGAAGTTGTGGATCCAATCCTAGCATGTCTGAATAAGACCATGCAAAATTTATTTGTTGTTGCTCAAAGAATCTAGTGAATGTCGGCTTTTCTTGTTCTGTCATGGATGTTGCTAGATGTAAGATCCTTGCTTCTTCATATGTTCCCATATTTATAGACTGTGTTGGCTCTACTAGTACTAATGATCTGTCATGGTAGTGTTCTGGGAGAGTGTCAAATCTTTCATCCTTCAGTGCCTCAGAAAGCTTTTCACTGTTGGATACGTTCTTTATTTTTCTCTTTTCAAAATCTAATGCTGCCTCAAAGAGGTTTTCATCATTAGATTTATTTGTCCTGTTATCATTTTTGCAACTAAAAGATTTGGCACCCTCCTGATGTAAAGTATCGATATGAGTGTTATGGATAGTACTTGTATCAATTTTGTCACAACATAGATAATTTATGATGGTGTCATCATTTGAAAAGACTGGTATAAGACTAGGTTCGATGGGTTCCCAGTCAATAAGTTTGGAGTGTATTAATGGTAACAAGTCATCAGATTGAACAAGGTCAACAGTTGTAAGTGTCATGATAGCTAGGTGGTCAAAGTTATTTGTAGGATGTTCAAGGTTTATGACTGTACTCACCTCCAAGTTTTCTGACTCACTCGATGTCTGATTGTCCTCGCTTGAGTCATCAATATTTGTTGATCCCATAACAAATGTTCTAATTCTTGAACCTTGTCCCTCCTCTCGTAAGGGTGTATATGTTTGGATAATATCAATCTCTTTATCAGTATATGATGTAGCAGATAGATGATCCCATTCATATTCATTTGAGTCTGTGTCAGAGCCATCTCTCATTTGTAGTATCCTTTCCACTGCCTTTTGGGTTTCTTCTTCTTTTTGCTCAGTTATGTAGCCTAATCCCGTTTTGTCTTTAGGTTGTAATGTGAGAGGTTGAATGGGTTCAATAATATCATCCTTTCTCTTGCCAATTGGTCCTTGACCTTTGTAACCCATTTTCTCTAAAATGGCCTTCACTTTTCCATACTGATCTATTTTGATGCTGACGTTTGCTGATGTTGATGCTTCCTCGTCTTTGTATAGCCAACTAAGAATGGCTGTCTTCTGACTCCTCTTTGAGTGTACCTGTTTTTATGAACTTTTCATTTAGAGTTGTGATGGGTTGTGATGATCTTGGAGATTTTAATATGGGTTGTCCATTTGTTTTTGGTGATGGTAGTAACTGTGATAGGCACAAAGATTGCTCAAGAGAATATTCTCCTACACCCTCTTCCTTTATTTGAACCTTTTCTAAAAGTTGTGATAATTCATTTATAGGACCTTTGGATTTTGATGTGTCCGTGACAGTTATTTCTTTCTCTAGATTCTTTTTCTCAACCCATTTAGATATAAAATTAGGTTGGCTATCCATAGTAGATGAATTAGAAGTATTGACTTCTCAGTTATGAGGTATCAGAGTGTCTTGAGTTGCTTTCAACATGTTGCAAATCTGTGGATTGTTGTTGTTAGCTGATATGGTGACTTCTTGTCCATTTACTGGAAATTTTAGACATTGATGTTATGTTGAAGGTACCACTTGCATGTCATGGATCCATGGACGACCCAATAGTATGTTGTATGTTAGATCTTTGTCTAACACTTGACAAACAATGTTTTTGACAATCGACCCTACCTGGATTGGAAGTATGATAAGTCCTCTAGAAGACCTTTCCTCTTCATCATATGCCTTTATCGTTATTTTTCTCTTGGTGTCAATGGCATTCTTAGAATAGCCTAGCGCATGAATGAGTTTCAAGGTACAAATATTTAAACCATCTCCTCCATCTATCAGAACACGCTTAACACGGTGTTTATGGATGAGAACTTTGATATGCAAGGCTGCATTGTGTGGGTGATTAAAAGATACATCTTGTTTAGAGAATGATAGACAATGAGGTGTGGTGAGATGTCCCACCATGGCTTTGAATTGACAAACATCCAAATTATTGGGGACCGTTGTAGCGACGAGAGCTTGTTCTAAAACTTCCTTGTGTGATGGTGAAATTTTGAGAAGTTCTAAAATGGATATTTGCATGGGTATCTTTTGTAATTGGTCAATGATATTGTATTGATATGATGGGGGAGCATTGTTTTTGGAGGAAATTTCTTTCAGTATTACCCTGGATTGTCCCCTTGTCATTATATTGACTTGTGGATGATCTTGTGTTTCCCTTATTTTTAAAACATTGATTTGATTATCAAATGTTCTTGCACTTGTCCTCATATTCAGGGATTCAATGTTATTGTTGTTTGTGTTATCCTTTTGGGTGTCAATGTCATTTTTCTCTACCTCGGAAAGGAAAAGAATGGTGGTATCATAGACATAGTTTATACTTTTTCCCTTACCACTAGAAGAAGAAGACTCTCCTTTTTCATAGTTGGGTAATGGATTGATAAATGCACTGTGATCATTGTTTGTCTGAGGCCCTTCAACAAACACCTTCTTGGCTTCGATCAAGTCTTGTATTAGGTGTTTTAGTTGCATACATCATTTGTCTTATGTCCTCTATTTTTATGGAAATTACAATAATCTGCATCATTCCACCATGATGGTTTTACCTTTGGCTCCCATTTTGAGCTTTTGGTAAAGTAATAAGTTTGTTCACAATGAGTTCTTTCATTGTCGATTCTAATGTTTGTCCTAATGGGGTGAATTTCGTCGATTTGATTGCCTTTGGTATGATGTTGTGATTCTCCATTGTTGGTGTTGTTGTTTTGGATAGTGCCCTGGTTGTTGTTTTGGTTTTCATTTTGGTTTGCTTTGACAGTTGATGCTATCAAATTGAATACTGGTTTTACATTGTCAGTTGTAGGTTCATTATTTCCAGTATTTCTATTTTTTGCCAAAATTTTGGCTTGTCATTGTTTCCATAGTGATTTGCATTGTTGGATGTTTCACTATAGTGCTTGATCACTCCTCGTTTGACTAGGGCTTCTTCGATTTTGAGCCCATTCTCAATTACTTTTTTGAATGTTGATGGACATTGTAATTCAAGTCGATAACTCATTTGATCATTTAAGTTGTCTATAAATAATTCAATCTTCTCCTCTTCAGGTATAGATCGAGGATACCTAGCGAACAACTTTCTCCATCGTTGTAAGAATGATAAAAATGTCTCACCATTTTTCTGTTTTAGATTATAGAGATCCTTTATGGTTACGTCATGTGTTATGTTGAAAGAGAATTGAGAGATGAATTTGTTAACCAATTCTTCAAAGGATCTGATCCCTGGTTGTAATTTTGAGAACCATTCCATGCAATGGGCTCCCAAACTCCTAGGAAATAACCTCATGAGGTATGTATCTTCTTGCACAAATTTGAGGCTCATTGTTCTAAATTCTCGTACATGGTCAATTGGGTCTGATTTTCCATTGTATTTGTCGTACTTAGGAAACTCACAATGTCTTGGGAAGGGTATCATATCCACACATGGATGAAAAGGGTAAGGAAAAATGTCCTTTAATAAATATGTTTTTGTGGTTCCTGTTTGCATGTTTTGAACCTGTTGTTGTAGAATTTGCATTTGAGCCGTTAAAGCTACTACTTGATTTGTATCCTGGGTGTGGTTTGGTTCCGTCTCATTAGTTCTAGGTGTTTCCTTCAACCGATTGATGTCAAAATCTTTCGAAAGTTTGGCACCTAACTCTGCTAACATTAAGAGGTATTTCTCCATGTCTTGTTCTAAGACCTTTTCCATAAATTTATGAAAATTTGGGTCTTGTTGTGTGTGTTGTATATCCTCTTGTGTTATTTCATTGTTCTCATCTTGTTGGTATCGAAAAAAAGGGTTCTCTTCAGTCATGTTTAGATTTTCAGTTTCTTTTTCTCTGAGTTTTTTCCTTTGCAACCTTGTTAAGATTGGCATACAAGTTTTTGTTGTTTTCCCTCGCTAAACTTAGATCTTCTATGTGGTGTTAGTGTCAAATTGATTTTTATTTTTATTTTAAAGAAGCCAAAATTGAATGATGTATTCTATTGACGAGGCTAACTTAAAATTCCCGATTACTGAGTCTTTTTGTCTCGTGATGGTAGGATGTCAAAAATCCTAACGAGGAAACTTGGCTCACTAATCCAGGATTTGTTTTTGATAATTTAGACACTTTGTATTTTGCAAGATTTGGTTTTTGTGTAAAACAATTTTAACTTGTAAGAACCTACTTTGTTTCACGATGTTAGGACACTGTCTGGTCTATAAAATCTTTCTGATAGGTAAAATATTATGTTTCTGCTGTTGGTCTATCTGATGGTTGTTCTGAAAGTTTCTCTATTTTTCTCCTTCTGTGGACGCGCTAAAACAGAGGGAAGAAGCACTAAAATAGAGCTTATAAGTGCTAAAAAAAAGCACAGACGCGCTAAAACAGAGAGCATAAGCACTAAAATAGAGAGCAGAAATGCTAAAACAGAGTTCAGAAGCACTATGTTTTTCTATGGAAGTGCTAAAACAGAGAGCAGAAGCGCTAGAATGTTGGATACTAGAATTTCCTGGCAGTTTGGTTTGTTGTGACCGAAGTGCTATGAGATTGTTTAGAAGCGCCAAAACAGATTGTTGAAGCGCTAAAACAGAGGGTTGAAGCGCTAAAACAGAGGGTTGAAGCACTAAAACAGAGGGTTGAAGCGCTATAGTTTGTTTCAGAAGCGCTATAGTTTCTGTTTAACGCCAAGCAAGGTGTGGCAATATGGGTCTCTGAGCTGCTATGTCTGCTTTCTCTTCTTCTTCATCCAAGATTATGGATGCCGTAAGGAATTGATGGGGTGTTTCGTTCTTTTCAAAAATAAATGTCCTCAAACTACTGATGATGTTAGTTTGAGTGCCTTCAATGTGTACATTACTAGGTTGAAATATTGGTGTGGTTAGCCTTGGTTGTTGAACGAGAGTTGTAGGTCGCCAAATGGTCATAAGGTGGTAATTCTAAGGTTTCCAAAGTTTTTTCTACCATAAGAACTGATCTGGTCTAGTGGAGTATTCTATGGCAGGTTATGGAATGGAGGATTGTCGAATACGATGACTATGGTTGAATTCCTGTGAAAGAGCGTTTCTTTGAATATAGGCTTGTGAAGTCAAAGGTTCTACAACATAATCATCAGTGTAACCTCTATTGAAATTATGGAACCTATGGAGGAATGTTCTATGATGAAGCAAAGTCTTCCTATTCTGATACAAGAAACGTCATTTTTGCAAAAGATGTTTGTAACTAAGTGTTTTTTTGGGTTTTTTAATTCTCTTGGCCAAAGATTTTTTGACAAATTTAGTGGTTTTCCAATCTCTAATCATGTATGATTTTGTATTTTTCAGGATGATCTTTTATCTGAATTTTAATGATTTTGGAATACACAACACTCAAATGAAGACAATTTTTTTTAAGATTTGTAATCTAAACAGATAGTGTATGTTCAAAAGAACCACACATGGTCCTATTTTCACTGGTTTGATAACAATAAGACACTTCATACAGACTCACTCTTAATAGTAAAAAAAAAGATCATCGTTATACTCAACAACCCACAGCTTAAAATTGTGTTGACTCACACAGCCATGTCACCCCCTAGAGGGCTCTCGTGTTTTTGTCTTTTCCAAGAATGTACTTAGAGTGATGGAAGTGGATACCGGATCCCCTGAGCAAACATTCCTTGGAAATTATATGGTGAGTGCTTGAGGGTAGATTCTTCCCCGCCCCTGCACCGCCGAGTATTACAATGTTTGATTCTTGACTCAGCTAGATACTACACTAGGTTCTTAGAAAGGGTTTTCGTTCAGAGTGGCAATAATAGACTCCCTCAAGAGACCTCCCAACCTTTAGAACAAAGGTTTTAGGATGGTTATCTTGCACACTTCCGGAAAAAAGTGGCTTTCCCTAGATTTGCTTTAAATTTTATAGTGGGGTGGAAAAACCTGGCTTTGGTTTGAACCCACTTAGGTCGTTCCCATAGGGTGAGTAATTTTTCCCACTGTGACATGCCTTCTAAAAGGATGTAATAAAACTTGAAGAATGCATAAAAATGATGAGTCAGCTTTTTTTTGGATCACCTAGTTAAGGGGAAGCATATGTCTATCAACCCATTCAAACATAAAACCACTTGTTCAAATTTTAGAGCCCAAAGCGAAAAAATTTTCTAATCTATGTGAAGATGTTGCTTCACGGTGAAGATGTTGCTTCATAGTGTAGATGTTGCTTCGGTGAAAATGTTGCTTCACAAAAAGACATGGTGTTCATTTTTAAATCCCAATTTTGAAAATTCTAGTGACTAACCTAGATTGATAAATTTTAGTCCAATTTGAAAATGTGACTATCCTAGGATTGATCCATTTTAAACCAACTAAAGAAGTTTCTATCCTAGATTAATTCTTTTTAATCCAACTGAAGAAATGAAATTTACTGTTCGCAGACGCGTCGGATCTAGGAAATGAGTTACACAAAAGCTCTATGATAGTGATCAAAAGTGCTATAGAAATAGACAGAAGCACTATAGAAATAGATAGAAGCACTATAAGAATAGATAGAAGCACTATAGGAATAGACAGAAGCACTAAAACAAATGTTGAATATTACTGTCAATCTGTGCTGGATTGTGAATTGAAGTGCTAAAATAGTGATGCAAAGTGCTATACTTTTCCTTAGAAGTGCCAGAATAGTCCTCAAAAGTGCTATAATTTTTGTTAGAATCACTAGAATAGTCCTCAAAAGTGCTATAGAATCTTTCGAATGCGCTAAAATGGATCACGCCAGACTCCTGTTTGAAAACTTTCGAGAAAACTTGTTAAAAACATGAATTACGACACCACAATGGGTGCCAAAATGTAAGTGTGGAAAATGTAAACTAAATACAGTTAAATACACCTCTTAATGAAACGTTATATCAAGATTAACATGAATTAAACTAATTTAAAACAGAGAAAATCTTGAAAGTGTCTCATTGTCTCCTATCTCCAGAGATTTATCAAATTACAGAAGCTCTCAGATTTGTAAGCATCGTAACTATTTAAAATGCCTATCTAGAGAATAAAATGGATGCTAAATGTTTTGATGTGATGATTGCTAATGAATTCTAGATGATATATGATACTCTTGTAAATGAAGCCTGATGGATGAAAGCTACAATAAAAAGAAACTATGATGTTGTCGTGATATGAAATCTACTGATGCCATGATACTAAAATGCTAATGCTAAATGATTATGATTGCTTGGTTTCTTGAGTACTAATTCCTGCAGAGTAAGTTTGCATTAATTGGGATTTCTCAGATGATTTTGATGCTTCAAAAGGCTGTATATATAGATTTTCGGCAATAGTTTTGCACAGGGGTAACACAACAGAGGCTGAGATTAAGTCTAGAGATTTTGAATGGTATGAGATGAGAAGGTGGAGTTGATCATGGGAGATTGTTCCTCCCCATGAAAACACCAGGCAAGATGAGAGGAAATATTTGAGGCAGAAGATTGAGAGGATTTCTTGCAGTTTGTCCCCGAGGCTTTTCCCGTGAATGACAGTTAAATTAATTAGATTTGAAAAATATAATTTTATTGGTGAGTGAATAGAGGGATTTGATTTATGCATTTGTTGAAAGGTACATGATTTATTCAAATTAGCAAAAGAAAGATAAATAATTTAATAAAACAAACTATAGAAGTTGTTATTAGAATTAAGATAGAAGAAATATGATAATTAAATTAAAGATTTTAGGATATCTTTATTTAATTAAGAAGAAATGTGATGAGATAATTAAATAATATCATCTATTGAATCTGTATATTTAATTTTTAGGATAGAATTGATGGATAAAGTATAGAAGAAATAATAATGATAATAATTAAATGAAACTAAGTATTTAATTTTGTTTATTTTTAATTAAGAGGAAAATAATATGATAAAATAGAAGAATATTAAAGTGAACTTAATATAAATAAATATTCCTATTTATTTACTAAGTAGATGAATTTAGGATTAATTAATCAAATAAAGCCATATTTAATTAATTAGATTCTCAGTGAACCATTTTAGGTGTCTACATATATATATATATATATACATATATATATATATATATATATATATATATCTATATATATATATATATATATATATATGATTTTCTTATTTTTCAATATAATTGAAGTATACTTATTATATAGTTCTAACTCTTGATTTTAATATTACTTGGTTCTTATCTCTTTTAATATTTTCTATCAATTTAATTTAACATTTTATGGTTCTTTCTTCTCTTTCCTTCCTCATTTTTTATTTTGTCTTGGTTCTTGTGCCCCATTTCTCTCCTCCCTCTTCCCAACCTTTTTGTGCATTTCTAGATCTACAACTATTCATTTTTACTCTTTATGTTCTCTTCTTCACCATGATGATGGATCATAGAGTGTGATCCGAAACATTGATGCAAAAATAGTGACACAATTGAATCCAATTTTTTTTTGCAATAATACATGGGTTTTAGGTTTCATGACACCGAGTGTTTTGCAACCTGCAAAACATTTTGTTAATTAGGTAGTACAAATATGATGAAAGGCACCTTCAAAACTTATAATAATTGTTAGTTAAAGTAAAATCTACATTTCAATTTCTTCATATGATTAAAAAAATGTGCACAAACTAATTATAGGTCAGAAAAAAGAACATGGGTTATCACTTATTTCATTATACTCATAAATGGTGGAGAGCATGAGGAGGAGTTGCAAGTGGGGGATATAAAAACTAACTCAATTGAGCTAAGGAATGACTAACCAATTGGGTTGTTACATGTTCAGGGTTTTCAAATAGTATGTGGGTTACAAGTTTCATGACAATGAGTGTTTTACAACCTTTAATTTTATTGACAGTATGAATGTACTAAAAACCTTTTGTTATTTAGATAGTACAAATTTGATAAAAGAAACCTTCAAAATTTATAACTAATATTAGTTAGAGTAAAAATTACATTTCAATTTCTTCATATGATTTAAAAAATATGCACAAAATATTTGCAAGTTGGAAACACAATGTGGGTCATCACTTATTTCATCCTGCTTGTTCAAAGCTAAAGGTTTGAGAGCACAAGGTGGAATCATAGGTAGGGGATACATAAAATTATGAAGAAGAGAAAAACACTCTCAACTCAAAATCACAAAACTCAGATTACTAGACTCAACAAATGATTACCTCAAAATTCACAGTTCCTTGTGTCAATTTAAAACTCGATTAAACAATTGCACATCAAACTACTCGATTTGAAAATAATTCAAATAACTTCTATTTGTTCAAGATTTCATGAAATATACAATTACATTCTTGAAAATTCCTCTTATCACCTCCTCGATTTGCATTAAAAATCATAACCGGCAGGTATACACTCACTGTCTAATGGTTAAAATTTCCTTGGCTCTACCTTCAAACGACCACTCTTTACCTCATGCCACTTCCCATCTACTCCCAATTGCTCTTTCATTCATTTTTTTCCTATTCTCTATCTTCTCCCCACTGTCTGCACCTTCCTCTTCCATCTGGCACGAATCGCCTTCCTCTATCCATGCCATGCATAACAAATCTCCCCCTTGGACTATAAGCACACATCCCACTCTCTTAAGCAGTATACATTCTCATGTTGTTTATATGCATTGTATAATTTAACTGGCATTCACTATCATCTAGTTATCCATCCTACATGCTTCGTATTCCAATTCTCTTTGCGACCCTTCACTTACCAACAATACCAGTACATTTTAATTTCCCCACCATCCACCTCTGCACTAGCTTTGATATTGTAGCTTATTTTTATTTTTTTTTCACGGCTGTCATACCATTAATTAATCTTTTGTTTCTCTATCACAACTTCTATGTTCTTTAATTATTCATTTTTCTTCTACCACATACTTCCCCTATGTGCACTTCTCTCCTCTGACACAACCAATCTATCCTCCATTCAACCCACTCTTCTATGCGGCCTTCTCTCTTCTTTCCTGCATTAAATGGCTCTAACACTCATACCAGTTAGGGCACCTCTTTCTTTTTTTCCAATCACACATTTGTGTGGTCTTCCTTAATCTCGTGTTAGTGTTTTCTTTTCCCATGCAATCTCCAGATATTTCTTCCCTATGGTTTTTTCCTTCCAAATTGCAACCATCTACTTTCTTTTCATCGTTGACTTTTCCCTCTTGGTCTATACATTCAACAAGTTTTCATGGTCTGCCTCTATTAAACTATATGTTTCCTTCTATGTGGCACTATTAATTTGGGAGTTTGCATGTCTCCCTTGTCCCCTTCAACCGCCACCCTCTCCCTTTGTCTTCTTGGTGAAATTTTTCTGATATTTATTTTCCCCAAATTCCTTCATATTCCTCTTCCTCTTTAACTTCCAATCCATTCATTTTCTTTCCACAATATTTTATTATTGCCAATTTACATATTTAGTCCATAATAAGTAGGCCTTTCTAATTTCTCAAAATTTAATTGAGAATCAATTCAAATAAATGGAATGTAGAAGTTGAATATGAAATTTTATCAATTAAATGACAACAATGTCACCAAATAACCATCAAAATTAAATTGAGTTGATTGAAGAGGAAGAAAAACAAAAACAACACGACAAAACCAAACCGGTTTTTTTTGTTAATGTTGATCACCTATGGACATGGATGCTCCTGCATTAGACAAGCCAGGTAAGAAATTTGTGAGAATGGGCTCACAATGGTGGAGCTGAGTGGTAGAACCACCCTTCGAGATTGCAAACAATCTCCAGTAAACTCCATCACTGACAGTCTAACCTCCTCTACCAAGTACTCTTCATCTTCCTCTCTCCATGCCCTGCTCTGATGTGCCTTCTTTACAACTCACCCTTGCAACCTTTACACTATAATCATACCTTGATCTCATAAAGATTCCACTTCATTTGCTATAATCTTCCATTATCACAACACTTTTCTCTACGCCTTCTACTCTTAATCATTTGGGACCCCACTCACCCACAATGATGCTATTGAGCTTGTTGCATGTTTCCAACTCTATGCTTTCCAACCCTCAACCACTCGGGACTCCACACACCTGCAATGATTGATGAGCCTAATTAATGGCTCAATTTTTATAGATATTATTATATATTTGTTGTTGTTACCATAGACTTTGGAACTTGGTTGTTGACATTTTCCATGTTATTTCCTTAAAACCATAAACCTTGGATATAAGTTTATCCTTATGACCTTTAATGACATTAACATGCTATGTGAATTATCTATGTTAATTTTACATGTGGTTGAATGTATGTTACTTTAAGGTAATCATGGATATGCAATTGTTTGTGTGTGCTATTGTCATTATGCAGGTTCACACTAAGATGTTGATGCCAACGAAGCTTGAAAAGTGGAAGAAAATCCTCCCAACTAGTTGGTTGCCAAGAGAGTAAAAAAGATGGTCATTAAGAGGTCAAAGGAGGAAAAACTCTCATTGGAGGGAAAATCCTAGTTTGAATGAAAGGTTATAACTACCTTTTAATGGTCATGTTTGTTTGTTGAGCAAAACTAGGGAGTGTGTTGTGCTAGATTCTCATTGGGGCAAGTCTATTTTGACCAAATTTGGCGCATGCATAACTTCCTCCCTCGCTTTTCTATGCTTTCAATAAATGGAATCCTCTTATTTTGATGGAGTCGACTGCCTAGATAGTTAGGGTTAATTAGTATTTTTTCTCTCTATAAATAATGGTCAGATTTCCCTTTTCATAAAGTTGGATGTTTTGAGATTGTAATTGCATTTTCTAGTTTTAGTAATACAGTCATATTGTTGAAATGTTGTAATCATATTTTCAAGAAATAATATGATATTCTAATTTTTTTCATCTTAGTTAGCTCAAGGAAGACTCACTCAAGGGGGCCCACTTGGTGAGAATTCCACCCATTTAGTTTAAAATTTATTTTATGTTCAGCCATTAGTTTAAGTTTTAGCAGTTGTCTATTCCTACAACCACTAAAATTTTGTTTTGTGATTGTTCCTGTAGCCAAGGAAGACAAAGTATTTTCCTATTTGTTTGATGAGATTCTCATTTCTATCTTCCATTTCCAATCCAATTGTTGATGCTTAGTGTAGTTGTTGATTCACGCTCAGTGCTTAAGTTGACTTCATTCCAACATTTTATTTGCAGTACTATTTCTTTTCTAGCTTATAGATGACTACAATGGAGTCCCAGTGCACATACAGTGCTGACCCATTTCAAGTTTATGTCCTTGGGTTGACAATGAAATGTACCTTCATGATGAGTAAGATAGCTACTTAGTGCATATGTCCAATCTCTAAGTCACGACTCTAAGGGATTAGTTATTGAACCATTAGAGGAGGCCAACATTTTCGGTCTCGTTGTCAGGGATGGTGTCAAACTAGGAAGTTCTTTGGAGTCATTGATAGTTTCTTTCTTGTTGTAGTATTTCTGAAGTTTGTTCTTAGCATACCCTTCATTTAGGAAAGTAATGACCTGCTATTCTTTCACCATTTCTTTGTGTGAGTTGGCTAGTACTAAGTTGATACTGCATGCATAGAGGTAGGACAAGAGATACTTATGGGAGATTCCTTCCTAATGAACCATTTTAGCTAGTTGAGCTTCAAAATCTTCCAAGAGATGAAGAAGAAGAAGAGGCACATCCTTTTGTTGATGTATTTCCCAATTTGACTAGTTCTAAAACTTCCTTTGAAGACCAAAATATGATTGAGAATCCATTTGCTTTGGAACTCCATCAAGCAGGTATGGCTGATGCAAATCAAAATAGACCCAACCAGCCATCTTTTCCATTCCCTATCACTCAACAGAATGAAGTTGCTAACCTCAAAAAAATCCTTGCTTTAGTCCTTCCTAAGTTATGTGGGCTTGTCACAGAAGACCCTGGTGCCTTCTTGTTTGAATTTGATATCCTCTGTAGAATCTATGACTATACCATTGATTCTCATAGGATTAAGTTGTTTCCTACCACCTTGAAAGAAGTTGCATTAAGATGGTTTATGATCTTAGGTAGGAATACTATGGAGACTTGGGATGATATGAAAACAAAGTTTCTAATATTGTAGGGGCAGTGATATGAGAGGAGATGAAATCTTTAGGATGCACTAGAAGGAAGATGAGAGTTTGAAGGATTATATTTCAAGGTTTTTGTTTTATCTGCAGAAATCTCCACATCATACACTCAATGAAAAGTCTCAAAATATTCTCTTCCTTAGAGGGATCAATGAAAGTTGCATTGATTCTCTAGACCTAATGGGAGGAGGATATATCACCCAAGTTCCTTGGGATGATATTAAGAAGATATGTCAAAACTATTCTAGGGTAGCTTCAAAGAAAGGAAGAGGTTACCTATTCTCTATGGGTAAATCATCCACCAATGGAGTTTCAAGGATGGAGATTACTCACTTGTTGGTAGATTTCAAGCAAGACATCATAAACAATCTGGCTACTTAGCTAGATACACTTCAAGCAAAGAAGAAACATGAGGAGGAAGAGGTAATGTTGGCAGAATATTTCCGTCATTGTAGACAAAAGGACTCCAAATGAAAAATGGTAGCTAACATTGACAACAAGCATATCCCACCTAAGTTCAAGCCAATCGAG
>VDFB02016331.1:0-80334 GCA_007258455.2 Sequoia sempervirens
TTGGTTCTTATCCATTATGTAATATAAATTGATAGCAAATCAAGGAAGACACATGTACTGTATTCTGGTAATTTCGTTCTATTCTCATGTTGGATCCATTCACTATTTGGTATTGATTTTTCTTTTGATTTTGATATTGCTTTGAGATTTGTATAGATGAAATTTTATCTTATAATTGCATGACTTTCATAGATTTTCAGACCCATTTATAATCGGTCTTAAATTTAGCTTTAAACCTTTTTTAATATATTAAACACAAATTTTTTATAGGTCTTAATTTTTTGTGAAAAGGTATTTTAAATTCAATCAAATTTAAACAAAAATATATAATAAAATATTAAATTAAAATATTTTACAATTGCAAAAACAAATTAGCTCTTATTTAAAAAAATATCAGAATGAAGGCAGTAATTTAACTTTTAGTTTAAAGAAAATATTATATATAAATTTTCAGTATGTTAAATAAATAAATTTCTCTTCATGGTCATAATAAATACAAAAATTATGAAAAATAAAAGACATCATAGAATGGGTTTGACATATTTTAACACTATTAAATTCTTATTCTATGCAACATTGTTGTGGGGAGGGTATCAAATTTATAGATAACCTATAAAATTAGAATTGGTCATGTTTATGTGTAGCCATAGCTCATCGGATCTTGTGAGATGGATATCATTGTCCTAAAGTCTTTGAGGATAAACATTCCCATTTTTATTCATGTCAAATTTACCAAATATCTACTTCTAGAGAGGAGAATTTAGCTTTGACATTACAACTAGTCATGAAGATTCAATCCTTTGCACAAAGGGGACTTAATTTCATCTTGTATGATTAATCCATTTTTTTTGTTAGGCATAGGTATATCTTTACTACTACATATTATTGTATAAGATGCATTGAAGCTCAATCACACAAACAATGTATAATTGAGTTGGTACCTAAGTTTTTAAAAGAACATGACATTACTCCTAGGTTTGATGTTTTCTTTTCTTTGGTATGTGACAATGACCATACTCTTTCTTCATTATTTTTTTCCAATAGGGATTTTGATCATGGTATAATACTAAGATTTTCTTTGAACTAATATCTACAAGGGAACAATGTTGTAGAATCAACCAATAAGAGCTTTATTGGTATCATTAACAAACTATTGGATAAAAATTCTAGAGAGTGGCATGTCAAGTTTTCAAATAAATAATGGGTAGATAAGGCTAGAACTAAAATTTCTTTAGGTACATCACCTTATCATCTAGTAAATGGGATGGATCCTATCTTCCCTATCAATTTGAAAATCCCTACTTTATAAATTATAAATGATTATATTGAAATGGATGAGAAAGTAGAGGCTAGACTTCTTCAACTACTACACTTGAAAGAGAAATGTGACATAACTCTTAAAATTTCTGTTAAACATTAGGGAATTATAAAATATTCGTTTGATAAAAGAGCTAAGGTCAAAGCTTTACATATTTCTAGTTTAGTCCTTTAGTGGGACAAAGCTAATGAAAATAAAGGAGATCATTGTTGAACAGGACAACTGAGAGGGGGGTGAATCAGTTATAGAAAATTTTAACCTTTAAGAACTTCCGCCAGAGATTAGATCAATTATCATTCACAAATCCTTTACTCCACTTATGTGATTAATCATTAAGTGCAAAAGAAGAAATTGAAAGAAGTAAAACCACACAATAACACCAGATTTACGTGGAAAACCAAATGAGGTAAAAACCATGGTGAGGATTAGCTCACAATATACAGAATATCAAAACCGAATACAAAGGATCACTGCCAGAGAAGGCTCATTGTGAAAACATGACTTATTGTTTGAAACAGGACTCACTGTCCAACAAGGTTTAACCACCCAGAGGGCTCACTGCCACAAAATTACAAAGAAGATAAAAGAGATTTGTTACAAAGAGAAAACAATCCCAATGCAACAAAGATTTCCACCACACTTCACTCACACACTTGCAGACATGTTTGAATTATGGAGTACACCTCGGCTCACTACCTTTAGAAACCTACAATTAGATTTCACACTAATCTACTCAAACTCACATCACATACACACTATTTTGCATCTATCTTGCTTGTATTCATTCACCCCTTTCACAAGCATCTCAACTTATATTTATATTGTCTTCAACTTTGAAACTCATCCAAAGTCAGCCACACACCACTTGCATTTACAAATTTAAATTAGGTTGGTGCCAAAACATTCTACAGTGGAATTAGAATGAGGGCAACCCAAACACATGCTTCAACACACTTTCATGAACTTCGTGAGTATTTTTTAACATAAATTTGGCCAATACCCGTGCAAAACACATAAACAATTAAGCACACACAACCTTAACATGATCCAATCTTTTTGGATAACAAAATTAACTTGAACATGATCTTATAAAATTATTTCCAAAACTACAAGTCCTAAAACCACAAAATAGAGAAACCTGGAGCAACTACATTTCTCCCATATCACAACCAGATACATAGAAAAGCATAGTACACGATTGGAGAACATAACACACACTGTACAATAATCCATAAACCCAAAATATAGATATAGCAGCTTCCAACAACCATGAACAATACCTCAAATCCTCACAAGCATAGAAGTGAATCCTAGAGCTAACACTGAATACCTGCAACCTTTCTTTATTACAATTTTCTCAATATCTTCGACATATACATCCAATAACCATCATACATGACATCAATGACAACAACAACCAGTTGACCAGTTAACATCAATGAAAACACCTTCATACTTGCAACAATATCCCCCTTTGTCATTGATGGCAACACATGATGTGAAAAACCATCAAAGACAACACAACAACTTTGAACACACTTTCTCATGATTTTACTTTCTCCCCCTCAGAATATAATCTTTTTCATATGATACTTTCTCCCCTTTTGACATCAATGGAAAAGGTAAAAGAAATTTAACATTGATTTCCCCTTTAACATTAAGAACACTACCAGTACTGAATACTCTTTCAATGACAACACAAGATACTACCTACTCCCCCTAAGAGGTAGCCACCAAACATCAGTACAAAAGAAAGATAGATCCATGATAGATCCACCAGACCGATCCATCTCCATATGCATCTAGTTCAAGAAAGGAGGGGCAATAACCCCTAACTTCTCTCGGAGATACTCAAAAGTATCTTTAGGAAGAGCCTTAGTAAATATGTTAGCAACCTGATCCTTTGTAGGTACATACTCAAGCTTTACTTCATTCTCCACAACCTTCTCTCTCAAAACATGATACCTTATTGATATATGCTTTGTCCTTGAGTGCATCACTGGATTCTTTGAAATGTTAATTGCACTTGTATTATATCATAGAAGATAGAAATGGGATCATCATACATTACTCTGATATCTTTCAATGTCTATCTCATCCACAAAACTTGTGTACAACAAGATGTCACAACAATATACTTAGCCTCTGCAGTGGATAAGGAAACTAAATCTTTCTTTTTCTCAACCATGACACCAATCTACAACCAAGAAAAAATGCACCACCACTTGTACTATTTTTGTCATCAACACAACCTTCCCAATCTACGTCTATATAAGCACTTAGTGTAAAATCGGTATCTCTAGGATACCACAAGCCATAATCTAGAGTTCCATTCAAGTATCTAAATATCCTCTTAACAACTTGATATGTGTTTCTTTAGGGTCTTCGTCAAATCTAGCCACAAGACAAACCACATGCATGATATCAGGTCTAGTAGGAGTTAAATACAACAGTCCTCCAATCATAGATCTATATTTGCTCTAATCAGCCTTAGGTGAATTATCATCTTTGCTCAATTTGTAGCCAATCAGCATAGGAGTGCATACCCGTGTATATCTAGAGCAATCATCAATCAAAAGAATAAAATACCCGTCACCTTGTAGACTTATCACTCTTGTAGGACCAAAAAGATCTCTATGAATCAAATCTAGTAGTCCAGTAGTAGATTTTTCCTTCGACCTAAAGCAGTTTCCAGCTTGATTTCCAAATTGACAATTCTTGCAAATAGCATTAACATGCTTTGTAATTCTCGGTAAATCTCTTACAGCTTGCACTGCATTAATCCTCACCAAGTTGTCAAAATTCATATGACACATCCTCTGGTGCCATAACCAACTGTCATTGATCTGAGACATAAAGAAATGTCCATCAACACCCTTAAGTTGATAAATATTCCTTCATACTTCTTACCAGTAGCAATCACTATTCCAGATCCTTTCCTAATTCCACATCTCTCATCCTTAAATACAATATTATATCCTTTACTACACATCTATCCAACACTCAAGAGATTATGCCTTAAACCCTTAACATAGTAGACATCATCAATATTATGCTTGCCATCAAAACTGACTGAACCTATCCCACAAATCTTAGCACCAATATCATCTCCAAATTTAACTCAGCCTCCATCATTTTTTTCAAGTTTAACAAACTTACTCTTGTCACCAGTCATGTGGTGTGAACAACCACTGCCGATAATTGAGTAGTTCTTTTCCTATTTAGCATGAAGGGAAAATATCACAATATCTTCAACTTTCTCCGGAGCACTTTCATTTACATGTCTTTCAGTATTAATAGAAGTAGATTCATCTTTTATAGCTAAGAACAAGCATTCATTGCCATCAAAATCTCCATAATCAGATTCTTCATCAAAAATACCAACATCTTCATTTACATAATATGCTCTCTTAATCATCTTCCATTTGTTTTCTTTGCTTAATCTATGTTTATTCTTCTTAGCTCTTTTTGGAAATCTCAAAGCATAATGAACAATTCCCCCACAACTAAAGCATTTAAAAGGTAACTTACCTTCATAATTACTGGAGCCCTTTTTCATTCTTCTTACAAAGTTAGCTTCTACTTCATCGAGGTTTTCTTCATCCGAATCTTCAACTTTTGTAGCCTTGAAAGTAGTTTTTGTCTTTGATCCATTTCTCAAGCTAGGCTTTCTCATTCCAAAGATGTTAGAGTACCCAACAATTGATCTTTAGTATATGTCTTATAATCTATATATTCCCCAATAGCAGATACCTTTTCACTGTACGCATCAAGGAGAGTTCTGAGAATTTTCTTCAAAATCCTAGATTCATCCACTATAGCACCAAGTCCTCGTATTCCACCTACCAACTCATCCACTCTTTGCACATATGATTTAATGTTCTCATCTTCAGACATATGTAGGAGCTCAAATTGTGACTCCAAATTCTGTAACTTTACTTCTTTGACCTTTTCATCTCCTTCATGAATCTTTTCCAATTCATCCCAGACCTCTTTAGTAATTTTTAGGTTTGCAACTTTAATTAACTAAAAATGTGAAAGATTATTCTTCAGAATAAACTTTTGTTCGCTTCATGCGCCTTGATCTCATCAACTGTACTTGGACCATTGGCAAGAGGAGTGTAAGCAGTCTGATAAGCTTTCTCAACATCATATCCACGCTACTCCAGATATCCTTCCATATTTATTTTCTAGAGGGCATAATTAGTCCCATCAAACTTAGGACACTCAATAGTGATCTTGCTCACCATCCCATACCTTCCTTAAGCGATTAAGCTCTTCTCCAAGGAAACAAGCTCTAATACCAATTCTTGAACAAGAGCTCTTAGAGAGGGGGTGAATCAGTTGTAGAAAATTTTAACCTTTAAGAACTTCCACCAGATATTAGATCAATTATCATTCACAAATCCTTTACTCTGCTTATGTGATTAATCATTAAGTGCAAAAGTAGAAATTGAAAGAAGTAAAACCACACAATAACATGAAATTTACGTGGAAAACCCAATGAGGGAAAAACCATGGTGAGGATTAGCTCACAATATAGAGAATATCAAAACTGGATATAAAGGCTCACTGCCAAAATAGGACTTACTTTCTGAAATAGGACTCATAGTCCAATTAGGGTTAACCACCCAGAGGGCTCACTACCGCATAATTACAAAGAAGATAGAAGAGATTTGTTACAGAGAGAAAAAAATCTCAATGCAATAGATATTTCCACCACACTTCGCTCACACACTCGTAAACATGCTTGAATGATAGAGTACACCTTCAACTCACTGCCTCCAGAAACTCGCAATTATATTTCACACTGATCTACTCAAACTCGCATCACATACATACTATTTCACATCTATCTTTCTTGCATTCATTCACCCCTTTCACAAGCATCTCAACTTATATTTATATTGTCTTCAACTTTGAAACTCATCCAAAGTCAGCCACACACCGCTTGCATTTACAATTTCAAATTAGGTCAGCAACAAAACATTCTACGGTGGAATTAGAATGAGGGAAACCCAAAAACACACTTTAACATGCTTTCGTGAACTTCATGAGTAGTGTTTAACAAAAGGTCAACCAATACCCATGCAAAAAACATAAAAAATTAAGCACATGCAACCTTAACATGATCCAATATTTTCGGATAAAAAAATTAACTTCAACATGATCTTATTAACTTATTTCTAGAACCGCAAGTTGTTAAATCACAAAATAGAGAAATATGGAGCAACTACATTTCTCCCAAATCATAGCTAAATACACAAAAAAACATAGTACACAACTAGTGAACATAACTCACACTGTACAACAATCTAGAAACCCAAAATCTGGATATAGCAGCTTCCAACAATCATGAACAATACCTCAGATCCTCACAAGCATAGCAGCAAATCCTGGAGCAAAACCTAGAGAAAAAACTGAATCCTTGTAGCCTTTTTTTGTTACAATTTTCTCAATATCCTCGACATATACATCTAATAACCAACATACATGGAATCAATGACAACAACAACTAGTTGATCAATTGACATCAATGACAACACCTTCATACTTGCAACGATCATGACAAGCTTGATATGTTGTGGTCATTTCCCTTCCAAATTACTAGAATTATAAGTGATTGGACCTACTAACTACAAACTCTTATTAGAGAGGCTATTCAATTTTTGGTCAATGTATAGTTTTTATACAAATAAAAATATGACTAGAACCTAGAGGAATTAATGAAATCACTGGATCAAACATGAAAAATATAGGAAATAGAAGAAGAAATGTAAACCCTATAGAAAAATTTGAGTGATGGAAATAAATTAGAGAGAAGTCGTAAACCAAAAAAATTATAGAAAATAAATTCTAGACCAAGATTTTTCAAAATAGGTGAAAAAGCTTCTGATTTGGGTCAAGAAACTATCAAAAAAATTATGAACCAAAAATTACTAAATAAATTACCAAAAAACACTTGTCCATGTTGGTATGTGTAGCCTGATCATGCTCCAGGTTAAGATTTTGGCCACTTTTCCCAATGCTCTATCCCCCTAAATTAATTAACAAGGGAGTGTAGGGGGTAGCATCCCTAAAGCAAAAATTGTCTGATTTTAATAAAGAAAATTTACTATCAATTCTTTTTGAAATTCAGCTGAAAAATGGTTTGTAGTTCTACCCAAAACCATTAATAGTTTCACGTTGCATTAAACTAAAGAGTCACGATAGAGAGTGTGCGAGTTAGAGAAAAAACCTACAAAAAAACACCATATGAGAATGTGGGTAGTTAAATGAAAAAGTTTGGTGGTCACGGTCTTGGTTTTGAGCACATGCAATAGCACATTAAGTAGATAAAACACAGTCAAAGAAATTGTGAAGTGTTGTGAGTTACACATAGCAGTATATTGTTGCTGGTAGATTGTAATTTGAATTTTTTCTAGAAGTTTTAATAAAATTGGACTATTGTTTTGTGGACATATCCCAAAGGGTGAACCACATTAAAAAAAATTGTCTTTGTTTGTGAATTCATTCCTATGTTCTTTAATTCTTTGGTCTGCATTATAATTGTTAAATTTGTTAATTTTATTGTTCCAATCTTACCTGAGATCCCCAATAGTCCAACCATTATAAAATGATAATTTTGAAAAAAAAATAGTTTATACAAGTATAGGAATATGGAAATCCATACAATGTAGGTATAGAAAAGGAGAAATTTACCTATGTCAAAAAATGATAAAATGAAACAATTTTAGCTTTCTTATGCATTTTGAACTCAACAATGATGTTTGTTTGGCTCTATAATACACCAATGATAATGTTAAGTGCATGATTCAATAAAAAATAGGAAAGTATTTTCTATTCATGGTGTTGGTACCATGTTGGAGCATTAATATAATGACTATAAAAACCATAACCTTATGCAAATAAACTTGCATATTTGATAATGCCAAAAACTATCATAAAAATGAATCAATATATAAAATGAGCTCCTTGTATATATAAGACAAGTAGGAAGAAGGATGGCAAGAGTAGACTATTGAATAACCCTCCAAAAAAGTGTGAAAGGTGTAGAACACTTGGGACTAGTGTGAGGACATGTGTAAAGTCCCTATAAGGTGAGAGAATATATAAAAAACCTCTAAGTGAACTTTCATGTAGTGTTGCTTGGGACAAGTATGAGGATATGTGTAAAGCCCTTATGAGGTGAGACAAAAATATTAAAAACCTCCAAGTGAGTTGAAATATAGTGGAAATTGGTCTACTAGGTAAAAATAAACTAAATAGGTAACACTATCTTGCACACTAACATGTTTTAGTGTTTATCTATACAATATAATTATTGATTACACTTAACTAGGTGTTTGAACTTTTCCTCGCACCAAGTTACCAAAAATTAATATTAGTTTTATCTTAAGAATGATTTTATGACTATTTTATCATAGATGCATTTGGGTGTAGGTATAATTACACTAACATTGACACAATTTCAGATATAATAAAAGGATTTGAATGCATTTTGTTTTCCATTCCAATACTTAAAACCTTGATCTAACAAATTTTCCTACTAATGGTTATTATTCTATTGATAAATGGACCTCTTTGGAGCTATTTTGAAGGTTGATAATTCTCATAATATTCTCTCTTCTTTCCAAGATTAATCTCCTTATCCTCTACCTCCATTATTTCTCAAAAATATTATTGCAATTTTATAACAACTTTAGGCAGATTTGTGAAGGAACTAACATTTGGATTTTTACTATAAATTTTAAATATCTCTTCTTCATCCACAAATATAGTTGGTATCTCTTTGATTATCATATTTATCTGGATTTTTTAAATTACTTTTTATATCCTAATAGAATTTTACTTAAGTCTCTATGATTTTTGGTTGAGTCTCTTCTTCTTGGCCTCCCCTTTATCATCTAGAAAAATTTCCCTTTTCCCCCCTTCTATTTCTCTGGCAACAAAATCTCTTTTTACTTTGTAAATACATGTGATTGATTTCTAATCACTCTCTTGACTCTTGATAGTATTAAGTATTTTCCATTATTTTTCCTCCTCTCTATATCAACAATAATTCATTTCAATCAAAATCATACATTCCCTTTCCTTGAGACTTCTCTGCATGCTCAAGTATCTCTATATTCCTTGATAACCCCGAGAAGGATATCAATTTTCCCTTTAGTTTTTCCCCTCCTCTTCGTAGATACAATAATCCTTCATTTCTTTTATTTCTAGCAACATAAATAGTGTTGTTACCAAATTTTGGCCTCAGCTCGATTGGTGGAGTTGGCTGAACATTAATTCATCTTAAGATGAAATTGCAGTTTGAGTTTAAGTGTTGTTTTTGCATCTTTTATCATTATTCATCAAGTGACAGTTGTGCATTTAAAAGGAAAATCAAAATTTCAGAGTACCATCCACATGTTCCAGAATTAAGTAAAGTACAGAATTGAGCAAATGAGCAAACAACATTTTTAAATGCTTTCATTTATTTCATGAAAAGACTCATATTTTACAAAGCTTCATTTGATTTCAAGAATCAAAATGATATTACAACATTTTCATTTAAATGCATTTTCTTTTCAAATGAAAAGCATAAAAGAATTGAAATTAGAGATCCACACAAGCCGTGGATGTGACTGTTACAATATACCACTAATAGCACATTACACTACTGAAGATGCATAAACTAAAACATATAAGTGACGACATAATCATCATTGCCTAATTATCAACGTTTGACGCTGAATGGTGCACCTTTGTCTCCTTGTGCTCCGTCGACCTATAAGAGGAAAAGAGGGGGTGTCAGTGGCTCCGATTATGAAGAAACCTATATGAGGCACCCACAATAGTGCAACCTACTATTAATTATGCATTGAAACAATCAATCAAGTGCAATACAAAAGAAATGAGGTGAAAGAGAAATAAAAATATCATGATCATCATGTTCTATTTTTTATGCTAACATTTTTTTTTTCCTTGTGTAGGTATAGGTAAAGTCACAAAGTTGATCATTACTCGAAGACCAAGCATGTGGAGAAAAATGGGCTCCCACAAGGGTAGAGCTCGGCATGCTGCCCTATTCATTAAATGGGTTGTTTTAAAGAATACACCATCATATTCGTCAAGAGAAATGAAATACAACTGAAAGAGTAAACAGAGTTATCTATCGAGCAACTAAACCAACTGTGCATTCATAACAATCAGGTTAAGTTTTCTGAAGGCTACAGGTGAACAGTGAGTTTAGTTCACTCAATTAATTCAACTGAGTACATTTATATCAAACATTGTTGTTTAGTTTTGTGTTATTTGTCCGCCATAATCATATATTTCATGCAAGCTATAGTTATCAATGTTCTTTTCACAGTCAAGGAGAGTGAACAGGCATACATTATGCCTTAATGGAGAGTTTTGTTTTGACTTTCATCGTGAAAGAGAGAAGATTTAAAGAACAGTTTGATAAGTGAAACATAAAAATGCATGAAGAGTACCATGTTGCTCAAGAGTACAAAAGACAGACAGTGCATTCAAGTGTCAAATGAATCACCAGTTCCAATCAACTAATAAGCAAATAAAGAATTAAGAATCATAGGATAAGATGATAACAGTTTCATTCCAGAATGTGTTTCTGAGCTATTATTTTTAAGCAAACATGTGAGCTTTCATTGAATGCAGTGTGCAGGAACAAACGGCTCATTCCAGGCTGGAAGGATGTTCAAATAGAACCATGTATCAATGTTTAGGTGAGGACAACAATCAAAGTAAAATGTGTATCTAGAATTACCTTCAGTGAGTTACAGGTGTTAGGAAAAGTACACATGAACATAGTTGTCAAAGATTCAGATACATAAGCTTCATTTTCGGAATAAGCAAGTTATGAAAGCATGAGAGTTCAAATATGGCATGTCAATGATGCCTGGAAATAAACAGAAGGTCAAGAGGAACCTTTTAAAAATAGATATGTAAATTTTAGGCAATAAGAAACCAAAGAAATATCAAGTCTTCAACGCAATACAAGCAAGGTGTGTTCAAAAATGCTATATGCTCAGAAGAGGGTTTTGTTAAAACAGAATCTATACAACATTTCTGTAAAAGAGGTTGAGCAAAGTGAAAATACTATCAAAATCGGTTTCATTCTTACACATATAGTTTCATTGTCCTCTCATATATTTATAATTGTTTCAGAATCACATGTGGAGATCAGTTTTTAGAAAATTCCTAGAGCTCCAAATAAGTTCAGTATCTCCTCGCTACTGTGTGTTTACCCATTTTGGGGTTTCGGGTCAAGTATGCAGACTTTCAGTATTTCTAATTTACCCATATGGGTGTGTTTTCTCATAATAGCAGGTTGGGTATTTTATCATATGGGTGAAGATCCAGCCTTGATAGACCAATCTTTTAAACTAAATGGAAAATGAATACATGATACCCATTTTTCGAGTTCAAGCTTCAAAATACATAAAATTCAATTACAGTGATAACCCACGAAAAGAAACAGCAAGAAAATACAAAAATGCAAGTTTCTTGAGGTGGGTCAAGCATCAGAGGAAAGAAAATACAGTTTTATTCAAATTCCCATAATACCCATATGCCGATTCATCCTCAAATATACATAAAGATGAATTTTTTGTTCTAGGTCGAGCCCAAAATCTATAAAACAATGTTTTCTATAATATACATCTGGTGCGGCTTGAAAATGGCCAGAAATTCATGAGTAAAGAAGATATTCTTTAAGTCTCTGGAGAGAAAAATATCTAGCAAGGAAAAATTACCAGTCCATATCTCTGAAAGAGCACTCTAGCTGCAGCCAAGAGCTTCAAAGAGAGTCCAGAAGCCAAGATTTCGAGCTCTTAAAGAACAGTCGATCTCTCATAGTGGGAATGGAACAAAACAATGATAAATGTAAACATAGAAAGTACAAGGAAAATGCATTAGAGGGTATGTATAGCCGCGGCCATAAGGTCAGAGTAAACAAAATGTAAAGCCATAGAAACTGTGAGCAGATAGCTTACCCTTGTGACAGTAGAAGAAAGTAATAACACAAGGCCAGCTCTCTCATGGAGTATACTGACAGAGGCCGAGTTCGAGCTCATGACGGCCAAAGAAGAGTGAAGCACAGGAGTGTGGAAAAAGTTAGAAGAAATGCATGAACAGGCCGCGGCTTAAGGTCTTTTTGATATCCCAGAATGAAGAGAAGAGCTATGATACTGCAAAACAAAACTTACCCACTGAAGATTCAACTATCTGAAGAGCGTGGTGAAGATTCCCAAGGCACACGATCTCGGTTTCAACAAAATCATGGCAGAATTTTCTTTCCAGACATAGCTCTTTTCCTCAAAGTCACAAGTGCAAAATGAATCATTATTAGGGTTTGGCATTCTTTTCTCATGCCCTAATTCGAGCAACATCATCATCATCCAGAATCTTCGGTCAAGCACATGGGAAATTCAAATGGGTAGCCTTGTGTTGTGTTTTTTATATGATGGAGGTCGAGACTTATGTCCCTAAGTCGAGCTTAGGGGTGATGGATTATTTGCCTAGGGTTTAGGCTTGTTTATTATTGAAAGGAGAATGGTGATTAAAGGTGCTTTTGAAGAGAGTAAGGGATGTCTTATTTGTTTTTGATTGATAAGAGAAAATCAATTAAGTGAAAATCAATTAAGGGTGTAGTGGTGGATACCTTATGACCTAGGATCTTTTTGTTTTGGGCCAGTTACCTATTTAGGGTTCTTATTTTAATTGATTTTAGAGAAATCAATTGAAGATATGAGAGAAGATAATGATGTGTAATGTTTTTTATGATTTTTGGTGAAAAAATCAAAGCATTGTAACAAGGTGATAGAGATGTTTTCTTTTTTTGCAAAAGATTTTTAATCTTTAATTGCAAAAAATAGATAGATTGTAAAATCTGCAACTCTGTAAAGCATAATCATAGAGCAATCTGTTATAAATTGTTTTATGATTTCTTGCTATTTTTAGCAGATTTTTTATTGACTTCTTCTCTTGGTCGGATTTGAGACTTATCTTGGAGAGATAAGGTTTTTCTTTGAGCTTTTAAAGTAAATTTAGCCTATTTTTAGAGGCTTGACAGTGTGATCATAAAAGCAATATGCTTTTTTCTACTTTTATGCAGTTTTTGAGACAGTTTGAAGCCTTTTTCCTTGAGCTTTTTTCTGAGCTCGGATTAGGGTTTCTTGAGAGTTATGCCTTTCAAAAGACTTAGTCTTTTTAGCTCTCCTTCTCAGTTCATATTTCAGTTCCTGCTCATACACATCTTGAGTTTGTGAACCTTTTGTACTCAGTTCAGAATTATTCACTCTTTCAGTTTTAATAAAGCAACAGTATTCTCCTTCTCATTTCCGTCTCAGTTTTATAATGGCAATTTGATGTCTTTGTGGTTCAAATCGGAATCCTTTTATGTCTTGTTGTTATAAGTTGTGTTTTAGAATGGCATAGTTTTAGGTTGCCTATTGTATTTCATTTAGGAATCTTCATGCAAAATATTGATGAAAGTATGTGTCAGTGAGATTGTGAGTTTCATTGTGATAAGAAAGCTGTTGTGAGTGTCAATGTTTGAATTTCATAACTTTAAGTGAAATCTCAGTTAGATTCAGATTTGTTTTCAGTTCAACTTTTTATCCCTTTTCCTAGAATAACCAGTTTAATATTCATCATTCGGAGAACCAGCTCACTCTGGAGATTCCTCCTTCGCTCAGATCACCCACATCTGAAGGAGGTTTCCATGTTTCAGTAGATTGTTGAATATTGCATTCAGCAGGGTGCAAATTTATTTACAACAAGTATTTCACTATTTATTTATTAATAAAATAGAATAGAATCCCTATTGCCCTCTTCCTTTTGGCAATAATAATGATTTCATCTTCTAATTTATTTTTACATATAATTGTATAGAAATATTTTATAATTATTTGTATTACAATTATATTTTATACCCTTAATCTAAGATACACTTAGGCTAAGTGCACATACATATACATAATCTATTTGGTTGCTTGTGGAATTGGAGAGATAAACATAGGATTTTGACCACCTTGGAAAACTCCTATGCAACCACCCCATTTTTCTTTTTCCTAAATACAAGCACCACATCTTACTACATTCCAACACACTAAAGGATATATTCTTGTTGAGATTTTAATTATCAAGATTATTTCGTTTAGCATAAACTATTTAATATTAGAAAATTATATCCCCTTGAAACATAGGAAAAATTGATTCCTAAGTCTTAATGTAAAGATCCTATGAATCAATTTTAATTTTCCAAGGGTTTCATTAGGATACAAATCCACAAGGTGTATAGATTGACTTTCAACCTCAATGGTAATCCAATCAGACCTAGATCTGATCCTTTTGAGTCTTAAGAATGATTTAGAAATTATTTGAAATGATTTCATTTCTAATGATTTTCCTAATTAAACTAAATGACCTAATATGATTAATGCAGTTTCTTGAAAGTAAACAGACCGAAACAGTGATTTGTAGGTGGAACTAGGAGATGTTTGATGATATGTACCTGTCACAAAAAGTACCTGATCCGGCATGTGCAGAGGGACTGGGTTTCGCAGGGGTGAATTAGTCTTTGTTGAGGGGTCCTAAAATGCTTTTGGGGTCCTCTAGTGCTAGATCTAAGCTTTTTTTCTTTGTTTGCAAACTTGTCGGAATGTCATTAGTAAATTCTAAAAATGAGTTTTCGTGTCTTGACAAGATCTTTGACAACAAATGCAACAATGCAAAATTGGTCTTCAAGCTCTCTTCAATCCTTTTTAGACCTGTAACCTGCACATTCATAAAGAGGTAAAATGTTGTGCCATATAGGGGTTTGCCTCAGTCAAACCCCAGGTAAGTGTTTCCACTTCCACAATGGCAAGATGTCAATGATAAAACCTTTAATGAAAAATAGGAAATGATGAATGAACAAATGTTACAACTCACCACCCTTCAATGACTTCCTTGAAGGACTGAAGTCATACACATCACCTCAAGGATTTGGATCTTACTTGATAGCTTTGCTTGATGCTTGAATGCTTTAGAGACCTTCAACAATGTTAGCCTTCACAAAACAACATGAACACATAAAGACTTTAACATGATGTTAGGATCTTGAATTGTTGTAATGAAGATCTAAAAATGTTGCTCTTAACAATAGTGCTTGATCATAAGTCCGCCTTAATGCTTGATAATGCTTGTTAGATTTCAAATGATAAAAGAACTATGAATTTATAGGTGTTTATCCAATTTTCCAAAAACTAAATTCCAAAAGCCAACACTTGTAATTTGAATTTTGGATGTAAAAATTTTGCCAACAACATATTCAAAAATAGGTCCTAGCTAACAAAGGGGACCCATTCACCCATGGCCCAAATTTTGCGGGGGCATTTTAATGATTGGTTGCTTTTATTCAATATCGGTTCTCCTTTGAAAAATGGTAAAAATTAGGCTTGGGAATGCATAATTTTAGCAAATTAGAATCTTAATTAAGTCCAAAAAATTAGGGGACAAAACATAATGTGAAATTGTAAAGGTATACAATTTTCTACACTACAACCCTATATACCTTTTGTGCTTTTTACTCATTGTGTTTTTGTTATTTTGTGGGTTAATGTGTTATTTTTTATTTTTATATAAAAAGGACTCGAGTGTGATCAGATTGACATCTCTACAAGTGCATGACATCCTGATATCAAAATTAGCCTATGCTCCTCCCAAAAGAAATCTGAATCATTCAAATATCTTACAAATCTTCTCCTAGTCTTTCTATCTAGATTCATTCATCTCTCCTTTTTATCCATACATTTAAATGTCACTAAATTCATTATCATCAATAACATAACTTAATTCCTATATTGTTTTCATTTTTCAGATGAGTTCTATATAGATTAAAATTTTTGTTTAAAGATGACACTTTAGTAGTCAAATTAAAAGGACAAAATAACTCAAAATTTAGCTGGTAAAGTAGTTATTTATGTTCTTTTATTTGAAGTAAATTATTTTTCTTTAGATTACTAGTAGAATTATAAGATAGATAATTAAAAAGATCCCCCCTCAATAAATTAAGTAGATTATCTATTAACATTCAAATTAATGTATTTAAATATCACTATTAAAGTAATATTGGAGAATGAGTAGTTAATAAAAGCTAAACATTAAAGCTCGCGCCTTTTAATTTAAAACTCTTTGGAGCCCCCTCAAAAAAAGCCAAATTTTATTGCACTTTGGCTCTCTCGACATCCTCAACAAACTTTATTGAAAGGCAGCGACATTTAGGATTGATTTATGGAAACCCAAATTTAAAATTACATTTATCAAAGAAAATGGATGTGTGGGTATCTTTTAGGTTTGAATGAGCCCAACGTTCAAAAAAATGGACCACATATGGCTGAATTTTTTAAGTTTTTAAGTGGGAATGCAAGTAATGATTTTTAGATTATTCAATGATCATGTAAATTTGAATAAAATTTTTTTAATTTAAATTCGACAATTATTTATATATCAAATGATTAATATTTAATAATATATATAATATATTTTTTAATAAATTTGGTAAGGGCTTAGAGTCATAAAATAAAAATGAGCTTAGTTCCTCAATGTTGGTGATTTAACATCCATTAGGTCTATTCTATTGTCATATAAATACTATATACAAATGAACCGAAGAGGAATTGAGCAATATAAAAATATCAAAGTATTTCCTATAACTTTAACTATGTTCATAATTTCAATTAAACCAACCTAGCCCTATCATTATTTTGTGCAGCCAAACTAAATCCACCTATGTACCAAAACTACCATTGTTCTACATAGTTGATCCCCTCCTTATATCAAGCCACAAAAATAAACAAGAATTGGGGCTAAGAAAAATTGCACATGCTTTGTGCCCTCAATTTTCTTACATTTAACACATGAAAAGGTGTTACCAATCAGAGTGACCTTTGTAACATCATCTAAGTCTTCATTCTCGCAACAACCTAAAAAGGTTGGAATGGCTTATTTTGGAAGGTTAAACTTCAACAATTTTCCAATCACCTCGACCACCCTCTACAAACACTTATATTACCATTTTAAAGCATGTAGATGATCTAAGAGACAATTAAAATACACCTTTGATTGAAACACCATGTCCCTAATATCACCATGCAATGAATAAGACCTTGCCAAATTAGAGAGCATTGAAGCACAACTCAAGATCTGAGTGACATTAAATACATTATGCCTTCCTCATATATACCTTGAATCCAAATAAAGGTTGGTCATTGCAAACTAAATTCCAACACAAGGATCTTCATCCATATCCTTCATGAATTTTCAAATTTGAACCATCCAATGCCTCAACTTAGAAGTTTTGATCTCCTCTATAAATTCCATAAAATCTACTAGCATTTTCTCACCCAACACGCTTGTTTTCCTTACATTAATAGGGATCTTTCCCTTAAATATATCTACCTTCCTCACCTTTATTGATCTCTATCCATCCATAGGTGTCATCTATCTCACAACAAACAACTACTATTGATAACCTCTTGTGTCGTAGAAAAATGGCCCCTTGTCATTTTCATGGCCTTTTAGGTCTTTCTTCATGATGCTTGATCCATTTTTCTTTGATTTAATGTTGTAATGTGGCTTAAACATGCACATTTAGGTCCTTAAAATTCAAATAATGGTGTCTTGTCAAGGTGTTGTGAAGTGTTGTAAAATATTTCTACACTTTTCTAGACTCTATTCATTACAATTCACTTAAAAACCACCTTTTCATCACTTATCAAGTCCTATTTTGAAGTGTTGTAAAGTCTTGTAACAATATTTCACACTTTTCTAGGCATAATCTCACTATTTACACCTTTCTTATGCTTTATTTGGCCCCTTTATGCCCTTATAAGGCTTAATTAAGTAGCTTTTTGAATGTAAACCTGACAAACAACATTAAATGTGACTTAATTCCCGACACCCACTTTCAAATCCAAGGTGGGATCCATTTGCCATGGGTGGAAAATGAGTCCCTCATGGCTCCAAATTCAAAAAAAATCAAAATTCCTTTTAGGTTTTTATTCAAAATTACTTGATGTCAGCCTGTGATGAGGTATCAATGGGTTACTAAGGCACAAGAATGTGTAAATAAGTGTTTTTACATCCATTTTAACCCCCATTCATTCAAGCATTCATCAAGTTAATTAATCCAATCATTCATTCAAGCATTCATCAAGTTCATTAATCCACTCACTCATTCAAGCATTCAAGCACTTTGCATCATCTAATCAAGCATCAATCAAGCATCTTGGAGCAGCCATTGACATAACTTCATATTTTCTTCAACAAGGGTTTGGTAAGTTGATAGCATTTGCATGTTATTTGTTTATCATTCTCTTACATTTCATTATTTCATTAAGGGTTTGATTACCAAAGTGGGGTTTGACTAAGGCAAACCCCGATTCTCTAACCCTCAACCATTTTTCCCCTCTTGCATGTGTGTTTGTAGACTTGTGTATTGAGATTTAACAAGCATTTAGGTGTTGAAAGGTGGTCAACAAGTCAACAAGGTGCTTCAAGTCAAATCAACCTCATTTCAAGCTTGGAGAAGACATCCTATCCATTTTTGCATAATCAACTTTGTCAACCCGACAAGAAGACAACCTCAGATCTGGTGTTGCGGAATTGTCCCTTGATTTCTTAGAGTTTTGGGAGAGGACTGATTTTCCATCAATGGCGAATGAGTCCCACCTAAAGGATAGAAATCCAGATTTTGTTAGATTTTGGATCCCGACACTCAGAAGCAAGATTGATTTTCCATCAGTGGCGAATGAGTCCCATGAGCGATTTTCAGTGATCTTAGTCAGCATTCAGAATATTCTAGATTCTCCATTCTCTACCCAGGTGCACTCTGAATCAACCTTCTTTTTTGTTTTGAATTTTCTAATACTTAGTTCATGTTTGCATATCACATTGTGTTTTCCAACATTGCATAAATCTTAGATTTTGTATTCATAATTAGTCAAATAGATCACCCAATTGCACTTAGATCATTCCATTTAGTCTAAATAACATCATACATTGCATAATTTGGGTGAACCTAGCTAGACTTTTGAGTGGGGTTTATCTCTCTCCTTTTTGGTGAAACATCCTAAGAGTGCAAGAGTAATCTATAAGCCCTACCCAAAAATCTACAGTTCATTTTGGTGAACTTGTATATTGAGCACTTTACATTTCTTATTTCAATTGCATCTTGCATCCTAGACTTCATTTGCATCAACATTCAATTAGGGTATTGTCTTGTTTTTGCATCCTAGGGTTTCTTAAATTGCATTAGTGAAAGATTCATTTATATTTCATTTTTGCAAATTGCATATCATTGAAAAAACTAAAAATCGGCATCTACATCCTTAATTGGCATCTAAAAAGCATTACAATCACTTTTTTTTTTTTGAAAAACACAAAAAACTCTCATAGTTGGACTCATTCGCCACCTTGGGCGAATCAGTCCACCTGCACATTTTGCATAGTATTTTTAGGCATTTTCTGGGTATTTCCTACATTGCAGTTTTCTATAGTTTCTTTATGTTTTTCTTTCCAAATTATCTATTTTCAGCTATTTCTTGCCTCTTAGTTTACTTGCATCATGGCATTTTCTTTAAATAAGTTTTGAAATTCATTAAAATCCTTGGTAGACATGTCCAATTGTGCCTTTGGTTGTGACCCTAATGACCTTGAGCTTCCTCATGCTCCTTCAACTCCTCATGATTTTCCTCCTCGTGATGTAGACATCATTGGAGAAGATGATGATAGCATGAACAAGTTTTTCAATGAATGTCTTGATAACCTAGAAGCCAATGCAACCCTTTACCCATCCATGAAGCCACAAGATCTTCCTATTGTTGCACCTCCTGATCATTTTGCATATTTACATCCCGAAATCAATGGACCTAAAGTTGCTCCATCAAGTGGACCTAGTTCCTCTCAACCAACACATCCTCACCCATTTTATGATCATAGAGTCACAAAAAATCCCATAAACCTCAAAGAAACATATGGTAAAGGCTTTACTATCCTAAGTAAACAAGGTTGTGACACAACACATGAACATGACATTTACCAACTTCTTGAACAAAAACCAACAGAAGAAAACACCACAAGATTAGGATATCAAGATCCTCCTCATCTTGATAGACCTCATTTTGAATATTGGAAACTTTGAGATGATGGTACAGTGATCTTTGATTCTCCTCATGACTTAAACATTCTCCTTCCACGTGAAAAACCATTAGCTTATTCTAATGACAAGGATGCTAGGATCCCCACGGGTCCTCTTCCTCCTTCCATTAACGAAAAAGGAGAGTCTAGCAAACGAAAATGACCTTACAAATTGAAAAAAATCAAGTTTCCTACTCATCCTCCACCTGAATGTGAAAGGAGACTTCTGTTGGAATCAAGGAACACTAAGGGGGGGTGAATCAGTGTTCTGCAAAATTTAACTTTATTAATCTAATCTTTAAACCACTTATAGCATTGAACCAAAAGAAAGATGCAAGAACACAAAGAAATCAAACACAACACCATAACACAAGGAATTTTTACGTGGAAACCCTATTAGGGGAAAAACCACGGTGGAGGCCAATCCACAATATGAGTATACTCAAATATAAGTGTTTACAAAAGGAGAATGAACATGCATTCAGGCACACTGCCTAGAGCTCACTGTTCAAATAAAAAATGAAGACTCACTGTCTTACAAAAACATTTGGATTACATCTAGAAGATTTGAACCGAGAGAATAGCATCTACTAATGCCTGATTACAATTCTGATTAAGCACATCAATCACATTCTTGACCTTTTGTCTGATTCTTCTCTTCTACTCTATCTGCTTTAATTCAGATCATAAATCATTTTCTGCACAAGTGAAACTATGCATAATTTCTCTACAATCCTTCTAAATTTTGCAACACACATCAACACACTTCGTACATACATCCAAAAGATATAAATGATCACTTATATATATCTGCAACTAAAGATTTAATCAACCACATGTCGGCTTCAACAAAACATAAAATATTTAAAAATTGTCGGCTCAATCCACAATTAATTTTCAATGCGCACCAACCAAAGTTGGCCACAACATAGTGAGGACCCAAATCAACATGCTCAAACACAAAACACTTCAAAAAATTACTCCTCGAACATCCGCAACACGCTACATTCACTTAGTCAACCTTCTTGCACTGTTAAACAAAAAATCAATCAACCGGATCTTCTAACTCTCACACCAACCAATAAGAGGCTCTAAGATTAAAAGATATCATAGTTCATACACCAAACAACCTTCCCTGAGATCCACAACTCAAAATGATAACAAAAAATTGCATATGAATCGATGAACACAATTCTGTCAGATGCTATGTTCTAGCTTTGATAGTTAATCACAAAACTTCAATCTGACTTTCGATGTGAGCAACTAATGAAGTGCAGATCGAATCACTGACTAGGGTTGCCATCAATGACAACACCAGATGGCTTGTGCAATGTCTCTTGCCAAAAACTTCAACTTCTTTTAAACAAAGTTCATATACTTTTACCACCTATGAATAGGTTGGTCATTCATCCTAAAGATTCTAACATACCGTTTTGCAAATATCATCGTGTTCATGGACATCAAATCGAAGAATGTTGGACATTGAAGGACATACTGGATAAGTATCACTTCACTGATATTGATTTCTTTCCTATTATCCCATAAAAACTAAATCCCTTTCTCATGCCATGGTTGTAGAATTTTCTATTCTAACTATTGCATGATCCTTTCACATCACCCACCTCAGCTCATTCTTGCCCTACACTTTGTGGGGGGGGAAAGAAGTTGTTAGCCTTGTCCTTGTAATGCACTTTTCTTTGTCTCTTCACTATGTTATCCCTTTTCCGCTTACCTATTTAAGATTGAGAAACCAATAACTTAGTTAATGGTTGACTTACATTTTCATTTTTATTTTGTGTATCGTGTTCCCTCATATCGTGTGTTTGATGTTCTCTCTCTTTGTACACTTCCTCTATTTGTACCTCTATTCTTCTATAATGTCATCCAATGCCTTTTTTCACTTTTTTTTTATGTTTTCCTTTTGGGGATGACGCAAAGCGTAGAGACGCCCTAGATGACGCAGCGAGAGGTGCCCTATGTCCTCCATGTTAAACCAAAAGTATCCTTTTCTTTTGTTCCTTTTTTGTGTTTTCCTTTTGGGGATGATGTGTGCGTAGAGATTTGTCTCTTCCATGTTGGACCCAAAAGGTCTTTTTTCTTTTTGTCCCTTTTTTTGCTTCCTTTGGGGGTGATGCAAAGCGAGAGACACCTTGTCTATTCCATGTTGACCCAAAAGGTCCTTTTTGTTCCTTTTGTTTTGTGTGTTTTCCTTTGGGGATGATGAAAGCATTGAGACCACAATGTCCTCCATGTTGACTAAAAATGGACTTTATTTTCTTTTGCTACCTCTTTGGTATTGTCTTCTAGTTCTAGTGCTTTGTGAATGATGACATTTTTCAAGCCCTTAATAAAAAACATTGGCAAAGAATAAAATATATCGAATTCTAAACCATAGATCCTTTATGTGTTTGGTGTGTTCTTTTCTGGGGGGAAACTCCCTTTTTCTTTTGTTTTCTTTTTTGTTTACATGAAGCAACCTTACTCAGAAACATATGACTTGGCATAGGGGCTTTCCAAGTTGGCTCTCATGTCTTATTTTATTTTTGCATTTTTCCTTTGCTACTTTAAAGTAATTTCTCACAGAACGGTGTGTAGCAATTCCTTTAAAGTGGAGGGAATACATTGTCATAATCCATTTGCATTTTTGGTTCTTAGCGTAGCCTTGTCACTTCATATGATGTGTTCATCACTTTGTGGATGACATTGGGTGTTATTTCCTTCATAAGTGTGATCTATCTTACAATATTACATTCCTGTTAGTGGCCTGATGGGACACACTGCATCCCCTAAGTTTTGAATATTTTATTCTTTGATTGGTCCTCTCTTGGAGACATTAGACACAATGTTCCCTAAGTGATAGACCTTGCATGAACTTAACAAGACTCCTTTGAACATCTTTTACATTTTACATTTTTTACATTTTGCATTTTACATTTTTGCCACCTTGCATAACACAACTTGCATGCTTGTGGTACCTTGCTCTTTGTTCATGGGTTCTAAGAATATGAATATTTGCTTGTCTCATGAAGCATGAACCAACATTTTCCTTTGTGGCACCTTGTTAAAGTTATCAGGAGGTATAACTTTGATATGGTTGAGTGGGAAGCCCATCCAGCGATACAACTTTTTCCATAGCCACCTATGTGTTTGTGAGTGCATACCAACTAGCGTATGTATCTTACCTTTTGGGCCTTCTCACTTGATGAACCACCATGAGTTCTGTCGCCCTAGAGTGAGTATGCATTCTCCTTTTCAAACAAACAACCTAGATCTAATCCACAACTAGTTGGACAGATGATTGAAGCTTCATCCAATTCTTTCATTCCAACACTTGTGTGTTCTTTTGTTCTTATGTTTAGTTTTCCATGGGATATTCATCTTGGGGGCTTGATCATCCCTCTTGATCATTTTCATTCCATCTTGCTAACATAAGTGCATTAGGACCCCCTTCTTGATATGCATGGCTACTTTAGTGTGAGTTTGAAGCAAGTTCATCCTCCCACTAAAGTGGGGGCTAAATGTACCATAGAAAAATGGCCCCTTGTCATTTTCATGTCCTTTTAGGTCTTTCTTCATGATGCTTGGTCCATTTTTCTTTGATTTAATGTTGTAATGTGGCTTAAACATGCACATTTAGGTCCTTAAAATTCAAATAATGGTGTCTTGTGAAGGTGTTGAGAAGTGTTGTAAAAAATTTCCACACTTTTCTAGACTCTATTCATTAAAATTCACCTAAAAACCACCTTTTCATCACTTATCAAGTCCTATTTTGAAGTGTTGTAAAGTCTTGTAACAAGATTTCATGGTTTTCTAGGAATAATCTCACTATTTACACCTTTCTTATGCTTTATTTGGCCCCTTTATGCCCTTATAGGCTTTAATTAAGTGTATTTTTTAATGTAAACTCCAACAAACAACATTAAATGTGACTTAATTCCGACACCTACTTTCAAGTCCAAGGTGGAACACATTCCATGGGTGGAGAATGAGTCCCTCATGGCTCCAAATTCAAAAAATTTCAAAATTCCTTTCAGGTTTTTATTCAAAATTACTTGATGTTGGCCTGTGATGAGGTATCAATGGGTTACTAAGGCACAAGATTGTGTAAATAAGTGTTTTTACATCCATTTTAACCCCCATTCATTCAAGAATTCATCAAGTTCATTAATCCACTCATTCATTCAAGCATTCACCAAGTTCATTAATCCACTCACTCATTCAAGCATTCAAGCACTTTGCATCATCTAATCAAGCATCAATCAAGCATCTTGGAGCAGCCATTGACATAAATTCAAATTTTCTTCAACAAGGGTTTGGTAAGTTGATAGCATTTGCATGTTATTTATTTATCATTCTCTTACATTTCATTATTTCATTAAGGGTTTGATTACCAAAGTGGGGTTTGACCAAGGAAAACCCATATTCTCTAACCCTCAACCATTTTTTCCCTCTTGCATGTGTGTTTGCAAACTTGTGTATGTAGATTTAACAAGCATTTAGGTGTTGAAAGGTGGTCAACAAGTCAACAAGGTGCTTCAAGTCAAATCAACCTCATTTCAAGCTTGGAGAAGACATCTTGTTTGTTTTATGCAGAATCAACTTCATCAATCCAACAAGCAAACAACCTCAAATCTGGTGTTGCAGAATTGTCCCATGATTTCTTAGAATTTTGGGAGAGGACTGATTCACCATCAGTGGCGAATGAGTCCCATCTAAAGGATAGAAATCCATATTTTGTTAGATTTTGGATCCCAACACTCAGAAACCAGTTTTCATCAGAAGCAGGACTAATTCACCATCAATGGTGAATGAGTCCCATTGGTGATTTTTAGTGATCTCAATCAACATTCAGAATATTCCAAATTCTCCATTCTCTGCCCAGGTGCACTCTGAATCATCCTTCTTCTTTTTTGTTTTGCATTTGCTCATACTTAGTTCATGTTTGCATATCACATTATGTTTTGTATTCATAATTAGTCAAATAGATCATCCAATTGCACTTAGATCATTCCATTTATTCTAAATAACATCATACATTGCATAATTTGAGTGAACCTAGCTAGACTTTTAAGTGGGGTTTATCTCTCTCCTTTTAGGTGAAACATCCTAAGAGTGCAAGAGTAGTCTATAATCCCTACCCAAAATTCTATGGTTCACCTCTCAAACAATATATAATACATCCTTAATACCACCTTCTATAGGGAACCAATGCATCTATACTTACATAATTTCATGTCTTGTCATTTGTCATTTATCGTCCAATCAACCAATAACACTTATGACCTCACAAATCCATTATCAAGTTAATAAAACATAATGTTAATATTAATAAACATTATATAGATATATTTGACACATCTTTAACTTATTTTATTTATTTAAGAGTTATTTTATTTTACTTTAGAATTAATTTATTTTATTTCCTACATAGATACAAATTTTAATTTTTAGTTAATAGTTATTTATTTACACTTTAATTTAATTGAAGAGCTATTTTTTCAATAATAATACAATTCATAGAAACCATGTCCAAACTTTCAAAAACCCAAATCAAAGTGAATTATGTACATTTAATATCATGTGTACTATCTAGGTGAATTTCTTAATAGATTCATGTTCAATAAATAGATAAGAAAAGACATAGACACTATTTATTTTAAAATTTACTCAAGAACTAAAACTAAAACAAGTAAATAAAATAACATTTACTCTTTGATAATTAAATTAAATTTTAGGTAAATAATAAATAAAATAGTTCTTCAAATAAAAATAAAGTAAACAATACAAATAAAATAATTAATAAATAATTTAAAGTAAAATAAAATAATTTAAGGTTGATATCTCTATACTTTTTAGATGGATGAATTCATTTTTTTAATTTTATTTTTATAATATTATTAGTTTAGAATTTTATTTTATAGATTTAATATTTATATTTTCTTATTTTAATTGTAGAATAATATTTTGTTCCAATTTTTGAAAAAAAAAAGTTTACAAATATTTAATAGATTTGTTATTATTTTTAATTAATTTAGTGAATAGGAAAAACATGTCTATTATTATTTCTTAGGTTAAACTAGATTAGATAGTTTCCAAATTTGTACATGCATAAATGTATATGAAAATATTTTTATTTTATCTTTATTTAATATTTTATTAATTGATGGATTAAGATTGACTAATAATTGAAGAGATAAAGATAGAATTTAATATGGGTTATTTAGGCTAATTTATGCATTAAATAAACAATCATCAATGAATTTGTATAAAGATTTAAGTTTAGATAACAGACAAACTTGCACACCAAAAATATTTAATTTTTGTTCTACTGATTTTTTGTTTTGTCTTGTTGGTTGTGTCTTGTAGGCAAGAAATTATTTTTATTTAAAATTCCTCAATTTTGAAGTTATATGATTGAATTTCAATTTAATTAAAATTAGATTGGAGTTGTTGAAATGTGGTAATTGATGGAATCTTGGGAGTTACAAAACTCCCATGCCCAGCATGAGGAGGCCATTCTTGGGTGGCGTAACTCCTCGGGACATTAAAATTCAAGCATTGAATTGACAATAGAGGGATGCAAGCACCTAGGAATCAAAGGTAGTGGAATGGGATTATGCAAGGAAAAATTAGTAAATTAAATTAAAATTTTCCAGGAGAAGTGGAGATAGGGAACTTTTACCAATGCCTAAGAAGGAAAAGAGGTGTTGTTGCAACCTGGAAGTGAGGAAGAAGGCCACGCCCAGTTGGGAAGTGGAGTCTATTAAATGGAAAATGGGAAAAACACAAAATTTTGAAGAGACTTGCCTATGACATCAAGAAAGTGGATGCCCAAGAGTGAAACAGGAGGATTTGAGAGTGATTTTGTTGTTGTAGTGGTGGATTGGAGGTGTCTTGTTGTTGATTTTTGGTTGTTGAAGGTATCAAACTTGCCTATGGATGATTCTTGCTTAATGTTTTGACTTACAAACTATTGTTGAAATAAATCAATGAAATCGGCATGTTATCTCTAATTTTTCTTGTCATTTCATGTATTGGAAGGCTTGGATTGAGCTCTCAATAGTTATCTTTTATTTTATCTAGCTTGTTTTTCTTGTAGATTGAATGTGGGATCTACAATAACCAAAAATTCAATAGGATTCTTGGTTATTGTTATGCATCAATTGGTATTAGAGTTGGTTGATTGAAGAGAGCATGGCATATAGGGGATGGGCTAGAGGAAGAGCTCCACGAGGAGAAGAAAATCCAGCAGTTGTGGAAATGCTAAGAGGAATCACTGTGAGGTTAGAAGTCATAGAAACATCCCAACAAAGAGGAATTCATGTTGGGGATGTTAGTGAAGAAGAGGAAGCACCAAAAGTTGAAGAGGTTGGAGGAGGAGATGCACAGAAAGATAGGTTCCTACAAGTTTTTTCTATGCTTGGAAGTAAGCCAGGGATGGATCCGCCGAGCTATAGTGGGAATTTGAATCCAAAAGAGCTCATTGATTGGATTACACAAATGGATAAGTACATTGATTTATAATCCATTGAGGATAAAAAGAAGGTGAAATATGGTTACACAAGGTTGAAGGGACATGCATCCCTATGGTGGATCAGACATAGATTGAAAGACAAAGAAAAGCAAAAGAGAAGATAAAATCATGGGACAAGATGGTCTCAAAGTTGAAGGCCAAATTTTTACCTATGGATTACCACATCAATTTTTTCAAGAGGCTGCAAAATCTAAAATGAAAGGATTTGAGTGTTATGAATATACAGAGGAATTCTACAAACTAGGCATTTGTATTGGACATGTTGAAGATGATGAAGAATAGGTTGCAAGATATGTGAATGGGTTGTGGATTGCTATTCAAGATGAACTTAGCATGGTCATGATAAAGATGGTAGAATAATCCTACCAATATGCACTTAAGGCTGAAGAAAATTTAGCAAGAAAATCACAAGGAAATTTTAGACAAAAGGGAAAACCTTCACGAGGTAGAGGAAAAGTAAGTAGTGGAAGAGGACAACCACTTAAAGAAGAAGAAACTAGCTGGAATCAAATGAATTATGGCCCAAGTGCAAGGGGAAGAGGAGATTCTAGTAGAGGAAGATGTGAAACTTCAAGGGGTAGAGGAGAATATGGAAGAGGAAGGAAGTTTTTGGGAGCTTGTTTTAATTCTGAAGTAGGTCATCACACCTTTGAATGCCCTTAAATAAAATAAGAGAGTGGAAGGACCAATTTTGGGAAGACCTTTATCGTAGAAGCTAAGGATGAAATAAAACCAATAGATCTAGAAGATGGAGAAATTTTCATATTGAAGTTCAAGTGCTTTTAAAACCAAATAAGGAGCAAAAGGAACCAGAACAAAGGAGTCTATTCAAAACCATTTACAAGTCTAGAGGAAAGTGTTGCACCATAATTGTGGACAGCAATATTATAAATAACTTGGTGTCATAAGAGATGGTGGAGAAGCTAAAATTGGAGAAAATAAAGAACCCAAATCCATATTGGGTTACTTGGTTGCAAAATGGGCATCAACTCTTGGTAGGTGAACAATGTTTGGTGAATTTTTCAGATTGGCAATTACTAGGATGAAGTTATGTGTGATGTGATGTCAATGGATGCTTGTCATCTCCTTTTAGGTACGCTATGGAAATATGATTGAAAATTCATACATAATGGTGAAACAAATACTTATACCATTGTTAAGGACAAGAAAAAATATGTATTGAACCCATTAAAAGAGAAGCAAAATGAAGTGGACAGCGATGCCAAGGTGTGTATGATCATTAGAAAATAATTTTTGAAGGAACTAAGGGAAAAAAGCGTGTTATGCCTTATTTTCCAAACCACAGGAATTTGGGAAAGTGAATGAAGAACAAGAAATACCCAAGGAAATCAAGGATATGCTACAAGAATATGAAGATATTTTGATGCTTGAGATCTTTCGAATGGATTACCGCAAATGAGAAGTGTGAGCCATTGTATGGACTTGATATTGGGAGAAAGTCTACCCAACAAGGCAGCATATAGAATGAGCCCCAAAGAGAATGAAGAGGTAAATTAGAAAGTGAAAGAGCTATTGGATAAAGGCTTGATAAGGGAAAGCTTAAGCCCATGTGTTGTACCAATAATTTTGGCACCCAAAAAGGATGGAGAATGGCATATGTACGTGAATTCCAAATCTAGTAATAAAATAACAATCAAGTATAGGTTTTCATTGCCTCTTATGGATGATCTAATGGATTGCTTGAGTGGGTCTTGATATTTTACAAAGATTGATTTAAAAAGAAGATATCATCAAATCAAGATTAGAGAAGGGAATGAGTGAAAAACTACTTTCAAGACAAAGAAAGGATTATATGAATGGTTAGTTATGTTGTTTGGACTCGCTAATGCTCCAAGTACCTTCATGAGGTTGATGAATGAGGTGTTGAAACCATTCCTTGGTAAGTTTTTAATTGATTACTTAGATGATATTTGAGTTTTTAGTAAGGAAAAAGAAGAACATTTAAGACATGTGAAGTCTTTTCTACAAAGACTAAGGGAGAATTTTTTGGTTAACCTCAAGAAATGTAGCTTCATGTCAAAGGAGTTGGTATATTTAGGTTTTGTGATTTCACAGGAAGGCCTATGGATGGATCCGAAAAAGTTTCAGGTAATATTATATTTTCCAATACCAAGGAGCATGTTTGAAGCAAGGAGTTTTCATGGTTTGGCTAGCTTCTACAGGAATTTCATCAAAAAATTTAGTAGCATATGTGCTCCCATTACTGATACAATGAAAGGGGAAAGAAGGTAATTCAAGTGGATAGTTGCATCTAAAAGGAGTTCCAACATATTGAAGGAAAAGGTTGTCAAAAAGCCCATCCTAGCATTACTGGATTTCAAAAAAGTGTTCCGAGTTGACTTTGATGCAAGTGGGACAGCCATAGGAGGATTCCTAAGTCAAAAAGGAAGACTTATAGCCTACTTTAGTGAGAAGATAAATGAGGCCAATAGGAAGTATTCATTGTATGATTAAGAGTTCTATGCTATTTTTTAAGCACTAAAAAAGTAGAGACATTACCGACTGCCCAAGGAGTTTGTTCTCTATACTGATCATCATGCATTATAATTTATCAACAACCAAGGTAAGTTAAATGAAAGGAATATGAAATGGTTTGAGTTTCTTCAAAACTATTCATTTGTTCTCAAGTATAGGAGTGGAAAGTCAAATCGGGTAGTTGATGCATTGAGTAGGAGGTGCTTGTTGTTGAAAGAAACGAAGGTGAATGTTATGGGTTTTGAATCAATGAATGAAATTTATGAAAATGATTCTAATTTCAACAAAGTATTCCAAGTTGACTTTGATGCAAGTGGAACAGCCATAGGAGGAATCCTAAGTCAAGAAGGAAGACCTATAGCCTACTTTAGTGAGAAGCTAAATGAGGCCAAGAGGAATTATTTGTTGTATGATCAAGAGTTCTATGGTATTTTTTAAGCACTCAAAAAGTGGAGATATTACCTGATGTCCAAGGAGTTTGTTCTCTTTATCGATCATCATGCATTACAATTTATCAACAACCAAGGTAAGTTAAATCAAAGGCATGTGAAATGGGTTTAGTTTCTTCAAATCTATTCATTTGTTCCCAAACAGAAGAGTGGAAAATCAAATAAGGTAGTTAATGCATTGAGTAGGAGGTGCTTGTTGAAAGTAATGAAGGTTAATGTTATGGGTTTTGAATCAATGAATGGAATGTATGACAATGATCCTAATTTTTGTGAAGCATGGGCAGCTTGTAATGTCTAGTTGAAGGGGATAGAACCAAATGGTTGGAATATTTTATTCAAGAAGGGATTTTGTTTAAGGGGAAGTAGTTATGCATTCTAAAAGGATCTATGAAGGAAAAATTAATTAGAGAAAAACATAGTGGCAAACTTGGAGGATACTTTAGAGTACAAAAGACTTTGGGGCAGCTTAATGAAGGGTACTATTGGCCACAAATGAGTAAGGATGTGAAGGGTATTGTGAAAGGGTGCTCAATTTGTCAATATGCAAAGGGGGCAAGTCAAAACACTGGTTTATATCAGCCTTTACCAATTTTAGAGAGACCATAGGAAGAAGTGAGCATGGATTTCATTCTTGGGCTGCCAAGAACTCAAAAAGGTAATGACTCCATCTTTGTTGTGGCAGATAGATTCTCAAAAAAGGCATGTTTCATTCCTTGCAATAAATCAAATGATGCATTACATGTTTCCAACTTTCTCTTCAAAGAGGTTGTGAGACTACATGGCTTGCCAAAAATTATTGTTTCAGATAGAGACACAAAGTTTGTTAGCCATTTTTGGAAAACTCTATGGAAGAGATTGGGTACAAAACTGAATTTTAGTTCAACCTACCATCCTCAAATGGATGGAAAAATAGAAGTGGTAAATCATAGTCTTGTAAAATTGTTGAGGTTTTTGATAGATGGGAGACCAAAATAATGGGATGTGATTTTATCCCAAGCTGAATTTTCTTACAATAGCTCCATCAATAGAAGCATAGGTAAAATTTATTTCTTTATTGTTTATGAATTTAGTCCAAGAGGGATTCATGAACTAAGGGATAGTGTTGATTTGGGAAGGAAAAGTGTTTTAGTAGAGGATTATGCAGAGTATTTTCATGAGCTACACAAAGAGTTGAATAATAAGCTGGAAACAAGCACTTAGAGGTACAAATAGCATGTTGATTTAAGGAGGAGAAGACAAGAATTTGAGGAGGGAGACTTGGTTTTGGCACACCTTCAGAAGGAATGATTTCCATAAGGTACTTATAATAAATTAAAATGGAAAAAAGATTGGGCCATGTAAGGTAATTAAAAATTCCTCAACTAATGCATATGAGATAGAGTTGCCATCGAGATTGGATATTTCACCAATCTTCAATGTAGATGATTTTTATCATTTTCATAAGGGGAAGAATAATGGAGAAGGTGTTGTTTCATTTTTTCAAGACATTAATCCATGGGAATGGTAGATATCAAAGAAAAAGGAAGAATAAATTGATGAAGTGGTGGATTCTAGGATTGTCAAGAAGACACGAGGGGGTAAGGAATACAAGGAATATTTGATCAAATTGAAATGAAAGAAGATGGAAGAGGAAACATGGGTTGCAGCTTTAGAGTTTTAGAGGCTTGGAATCCCAAGTTCAATTGAATTTTTATGATCCTACACTCATGAAGCATTCATTCGTACTCGGGTTGTTTGATGCAGGAGCATCCGGGTGCACAGGAAATCCTGCAGACCAAAAATATTTAATAAATTTGTTATGTTTATTTTTTGTTTTTGATTGTTGGTTGTCTTGCAAGAAAAAAATTATTTTTATTTAAATTTCCTCAATTTTGAAGTTATCTAGTTGAATTTGAATTTAATTTAATTTCAAATTGGAGTTGCTAGAAAGTGGTAATTGATGGCATCTTGGGAGTTACAAAAATCCCACACTCGGGCATGAGGATGCCATTCTTGGGTGGTGTAACTCCTCAAGACATTAAAAGTTAAGCATTGAATTGACATTAGAGGGATTCAAGTGCTTGGGAATTAGAGGGAGTGGAATGGGATTGTGTAGGGAAAAAATAGTAAATTGAATTGAAATTTTCCAAGAGAAGTTGTGAGAGGGAATTTTTTCCAATGCCCAAGAAGGAAAAGAGGTGTTGTTGCAACCTAGAGGTGAGGAATAAGGCCATGCCTAGCAGAGGAGTGCAGTCTAGTAAATGGAAAATGGGAAAAACACAAGATTTTGAAGAGACTTGCATGTGAAGTCAAGAAAGTAGATGCCCAAGAGTGAAGCAAGAGGATTTGAGAGTGATTTTATTGTTGTAGTAATGTATTGGAGGTGTCTTGTTGTTTATTTTTGGTTTTTGAAGGCATAAAACTTGCTTGTAGATGGTTCTTGTTTAATGTTTTGACTTACAAATTGTTGTTGCAAACTCTTGTTGAATTAAATCAAATATTGGTATCTATAATTTTTCTTGTCATTTCATGTATTGGAAGGCTTGGATTGAGCTCTCAATAATTAGATTTTATTTATCCAACTTGTTTTTCTTGTAGATTGAGTGTGGGAGATGAAATAACCAACAATCCAATAGGATTTTTGGTTATTGTTCTACATCAATAAAGCAAGGAAAAATACATTGAAATCGATAAAGAAGAAGTGTTTAGCTTTCTATGTGATAATAGGATTTTTATGTAAATGTGCACTTCTATGATCTAACTTAGAACTCTACTATTAGATCTTCTACAAGAGAGATTTGATAGACTAGAAACTAAATGCACTTTGTTAATGTTCAAGGCTACACATAAACATGATTGAGAACAAGAAAATTAAGGATGAGATCAATATCTATTGGGAAATGGGACTCAAGCTCAATCTTAGTTCCAACTCTTGCATAAATATACACATTCGATAATTATACTATTTCATTGGGGAAAAAATGGTTAAAAGGTTAAAATAAATAAGTGCTAATTATGCACTTTTCACTTATGCATTTTGTCCCCACTTTGACTTACATGTACATAACCATGAATCATGCATGTCAAAATAAATAAGAAACCAACATGATTCAAGTAAGTGAAAATCACATGTAAAGATGATATGGTTATAGAAGATTTTTTTACTCCATGTAATGATAGCTCCATATTTATACATGCAAGAAAAATTTTCTAGTACAAATAATAACTACTTGGTAATGTCAACATTAAAACATATAATTAAAAGAGTTGTAGGATCTATTAATGGGAAATTATAACCATGCTCTCAAATAATAATAAAAATAAAAAAATAAAAAAATAAGGTTCATGGAATAGACCATTGTAACCATTATCCTAAATGGTAAAAAATAATTATGTAGGATTATAAAATAGACCATTGTAATCAAAATCATGAAATTTTCATATAACCAACAAAGGATATGATGTATGATCCTTGAATGGAACACTATAACCATGATCCCTATGAACAAAATGAAGGTGTAGGACTAAAAGGAAATTACAAAAAATTTCTAGCCAATCTAATGAGGAGAACAATAAAATAAACTAGAGCTAGAGTAATGAAAAAATATCAAGAAAAATAAATAAAGAAGAGAAAAACAAGAGAAAAAATATAGAATATACCATGTTAACCCTTGTGAAAGAAACAATATCCTCCAAATTCCCACCCAAATGTATTATTTCTCCAAACTAGTTAGAATACAAGCTTGAGTTGTAGTGCTTCACAAAAGATACACGCTCTCAACCTAGAGAATTTTTGGCAACATAACCTTACATAAAAATGAACATACAATTTATATCTCAATCCATCAATATATGAGCGAAGGAGACACAAGAAACCATAAAAATAAAAACATAAACAAGAATACAAGAAAGCATGCACAAATGATACAAAGACGAACAAATATTTTACCCTTAGATAAGCTAAAAACCAATAATTAATGATGATGATAATTTTGTTGATGATGAGAAAAATGTGGGGATTGAGAATGATATATCCAAATTATGATGATTTCAGTATAATGATTCAAGGTTTACAAGGCTAGGAACAAAACTAATAGATGATTTGGATAATGTGCAAGATTGTATGGTAATATTGTTGTTGATTAGAATGGTGAAGGCATGAGGGAATGTCATGGTACCAAGGGGAACTCAGACCAATAATTGCAAACTATGTTGTACATTTAAACATTGAATTGGGATGTGGGATTTTAGATGTTGGGATTGGGATTAAGGGGTTAGGATAGCCTATTTTAGGATATAGGGTCCCTAAATGAATTTAGGATTTTTAGGATGGGGATGCTTGGATTTTTATAGAGGGTTTCGATACTAAGATGAGATATGAGGATTTTTAGATTTGGGGATGAGGTTTGCATTTAGAAAGGTAGATTTGGATACTTTATTTGGATGTATTGCTTCTTTTTACTTTTGAACCCATAATATTTTTGCACTTCCATTTTTATTGGTGGACCTTAGTGGCCATTTTCCTTTGTTTTGCTTATATATTTTACTTTTCTCAAATATTGTATGTTGACATGTGACATGGTGATCTATGATTTTGTGTGGATTCTTTGCTTTATATGTTTTTAGATTCAAAATTCTTCCAAATCCAATGTTATGGTCCCATGGGGAGAGATTATCTTGACACCCCATGATTTTAGAAATGGTTTCATTAGTTTGTAGTTCAAGTCCAATGATATATGCATGTGGTAGTGTTGATTGGAGGATTTGGGTGATGGATGCAAACGTTAGTGATAGAATCAATGAAAGAACTAGTAGTGGGGGTGATTATGATAAGGGATTGATGAATAGATTGATGGTAGCAACCTCTTGATAAAATAAATGGGAGGCACCTATTTGAATTTTGGAAGAATTTTCTTAGGATGCATAGAGCTCTTACCAATGTCTTTGAAGTGAGATTTATAGTTAGGGAACCTATTTAGATTTTTTGTTGATATTTATTTTTAGATGTATCTCTCATTGATATTTTTAAGTACAAGTAGATGTTTATCATTTGATGAATATATCACATATGCTTGGTTCCTTTAAAAAAATCCTCTTGCTTGATTCCTCTTGAAACTAGCTCATGTACTTTATTCCACTTGAAAATACTTCCTATGATCGAATATTTTTAAAATTTGAATATAATATGACTTGCCAAGAGATTGTGAAAGACACCTACATTTTTTTTGAAAAAGTAGTTGTTGTCAAGTTGTACCTATAAAATAAAAAGTTGTAGAGATGCAGTGATAGTATGTTTTTCTAAAAATAGGAAAATAATGAATATATTAGAAATAGGCAGTGGCACCTATTTTAACCCATTTTTAAATGGGTATATGTTATAAAATGGGTGCACATTATAAAACTATTATTGGGACTCAAATCTATAATGTCATTTTTTACTTGAGTCCCTTCCTTTCTATGTGTTTCAATAATATCTTACCAATTATTAATAACCGATCGAAGATATTCTAAATGGGACATCTTTGCTTAAATTTGTGCTTATAATAGTTGTATCAAGTCTCGTTTTCATGTCAATCAAATACCCAAGTTGAAAAATAAACAACTAAGTGTTAACTAAGTGTTTTTTTATCAGAGTTTTGGGATTATACATCCTTACTTGTCTTTCCTATCGCTCTTGAAAACCCACCTAAAAACCTTCTAAAATGTCTAACTATCAAAATTTTCATCCTTTATGATTGTCAAGGTTTCCCTTACAATCATTCCTCTCTTTAGCATCCCCCATCCCTGAAATTCAAAGGTTAAAACTTGCTTCTGTTATTTTGATAGAGTTTTAGAGTTTCACTTCCCCAATACCTTCCCTCCTTGATCCTCGAAGTCCAAAATTATATTAAAATCCTAAATCCTTTGTCTCTGTTGGACTTGCAGACTTCCTTCTCCACCTATCCCTTGGTCCCTATCTACCTAATATCTTGTTTCCTCGATTCCTCACTACCCTAAGTCTGAAACGTAAAAGTTGCCTAAGTCTTGAGTTTGTTGGCATTACAAACTGGCGAGGATTGCATTGCCTTCCTACCTTCCATTCCGTCCCTAATTCCCAAAAATTTTGTCGTGCTTTCTCTAGCCATCCTCGTCAGGCTTATCATCTTGGTCGTGCTTTCTCTGATGTGATGATCCATGGCATGCAGTATGAGTTCCTTTCGCCCCTTGAAATTCTCATGCTCCAACAATTGTTTTGTATATCTTATATAGGCCAACTTTTGGTCGTTTCCGTTTTGGTCACCTCTTTCCATGTATCCACAATGCCCGATACTCTGATGGTTCTACTTTGTCTTTATCAAGGGTTCAAAAATAGTAATGCATGGGCATCCAAAGTTTTGATAAAGTGCAAGGTGATTCTTTTAATGGTTGTGAAGGCCCAATATCATGCTTCTCCTTAATTTTTTCCATCAACTCGCCTAGCTACTAGAAGTAAATGTAAATATCCTCCATCATTCTAAAGCACCCATTTTGAGTGAGATTCATCCCCAACGATGGATTTTAATGGTGCTATAATGTAGTGGTTAGGGTTTGATTCGTTGTAGATGTTAAAGGTTGATTTTTTATCATTTTATAAGAAGTTGGTTTGACTCTGGTTTCCAAATATCAAAAAGTTGTAGGAAAGCCATTGAAGTCAAGTCTAATTTATTTTGAGAGATTACCAACCTTTGAAATCAAAGGAAAATTAATATTTTAAGTGAATTTTGTTGCAAAATATTTCCATGGTATGAAATATATATTGAAGAGGATTTCTTAGTCACAGCGAGGGAATTTCCTTTTACCATATTTGTTGGCATGAATATAATGTTAGGTTAGATGAATTTAACAACATTCTGAACACATTGCAAGGCTTGCAATGGTCTTTGTCACTTTATATATAGATACATGTAGTTATATTATGGATTAATATGTAATCCCTATTATAACTATCATGATCTTTTTTGTATGCAAATACATAGCTTCATTTTTCTTGATTTTAGTTCATATTCTATTCTCTATGAATTGTGACTATCTTGCTTAATTAGATAGGAACTAGTCTAGAACACTTTTACTAATCTCACACCATCAATCAAACAAAACATTAATTAGTAATGTAGGAGTAGGAATAGTTTTGTGCAATCATGAAACTATGATATAACCAAGGATTTATGTTTAGAGATCCTTTAATGAATTTATTTCATTTGGGCTATGATTGCATATTGTCATCAACTATATAGGGGTTTTGAGAAGTCAATTGTTCTTGGTTTAGTGATAGTCTTTGGAGCCAAGTTAGCATGTTGAGTTTGGTTGTCATTAATGTGTAATTGTCCATTTTGTTTGAGTTTAAGACCTATTAAGGTATACCCATAGGAACACCCTTTTGAGTCTAAGTTGAGCTCAAAGTGTAAGAGATATAACCCACTCTCATAGATTTTTCCTTTAACCCTCCATGAACTATTGATGAGCTAATTTTACTTGCATGAAAACAACCTTGGCATTGTGAGTAATATTTCACTAGATAAGAAATAGAGCAGCAGTTTTGGGACATAACAATGGGTACATGTTATAAAATAAATGGGTTCCATTTCTTAGAACACGTACTCGTTCATTTATAGAGTGAGTACCCATTTTAAAGCAGGGACACATTTTATAAAACTTTAAATTTGTAACCTACACTTTAAGTTTGTTCTTATTCTTGGGAAAGGCTTAGAAATCCAACTCTCAACCCTAGACCTGCAAGTATAGTGCCATGTTACTAGTGAGTAAAAACCAACTTTAGCAAATATGATTGATTATGTTTTTCAAAAAAACTAGAACAAATTAAAACTCATTAATTAATTTTTAAGGAAAGTGGTTCATAAACTTGAAATAACATATATTACTATTTTTTTAATAATTTTTTTATCTTTAAACTTTTTTAAAAATTGTCTAAACAATCTAGACATCATTATCTACACAATGAAAAATCATGTTATGAATAGTTTAGCTCAAATTATGTTGGTCATACACGAGGGATTTTCAAACATAGTAATTAGGACCAATAAAAAAATGATTGATTTTTTTTTTTTTAATTATAAAAAATGTTTCATAGATTTTAAAAAATTTGAGCTAAACTTACATATTGAGGAATTAGAAAAATATTGTGATAGCTTGGAGTAAAAATTTGAAGCACTTAAACATAGAAAAATAATAATTTAAAATTAGTTTTTAAAAATTTATTATATAAATTGAATGTATCATGATTTTACTGGATTAGTGAACATTATAGTTGTTAGGGCTAACCTTAACCCTAGTTTTGGTTGCTAACCTTAACCCCAGTTTTGGTTTGTAATAGGAAAAACTATGACTAGCATAGTTGAAGTTGAGTTTGTTCCTCAAAATATTAATTCATTGAATATTAATGAGAAAATGATTTGCTAGTAAAGAGCCTTTGTAGATTGATTAGTTAATTTTGAATTTGATAGCCAGATCTTTTATAGCATAGTTGAAGTTGAATTTGTGAAAATGAAATTATAATAATTTTAACATTTTGTTAATATAATGTGTTATGTTAATTAATATATTTATAATATTAATATATAAATTATAATATCTACTTTCTTTTATTTAATCAAACGCTAAAAGAAATTATTAAAAAATGAATATATAATATTAATTTAAAAATATAATACAAATGCATGTACATTCTCATGGGTGTTGTGCCCCTAGTTGTCCAAACTCTAGCAAGTCTCCTTGATTAAAGCTAGTCATTTCTATGACATGTGTTCAATAACATTCAAAGGATACTCCTAAGGAAGAGGGTGCACTCACTCGTTTGAAGTTGGTTGATGATAATCCTACCCCTAATGATGTTTGGGGGAAATCTAATGATAAAAATCCCTTGCTTAATTTTATATTATGTTTGAGCTTGGCCCTTTGACTTCTTATCTCTCATTTTGACAATCCTATTTAGACTATGAGAGTGCATTTTTATCAACCACCCTTTTTTGTGAATATTGTACTATTATCTTATAGTTTAATTAAAATCTAATAGACTTATTCATATATACCATTTTGATAAATAAAAAATATTTAATTTTCTTCATAACTTTATTGTGTTCATGAGATTTCAAGTTCCTTGTAGTTTCCCATGACTTGACTAAAGCGGGTCACATTATCTACAGTTGGGGCCAATGATGGTTATATTAACCATAGTACATAGCAAGTTGATTGAATAGATAGAAGAATTTTTCATTGGGCTACCTTTGTGCAATGGAATTAAGAGAATAGTTTGCTTTGATGGATGTCCATACCCTAATTTAGAGCTCCCATTTTGGCATAGCCTCAAAGCACAATAGTAAATGTAAACTTATCACATTTGAGACATTTTGTATACATGTTTAGGTGATCTCACAATACTATTTCACATTTTTGGTCTAACTGTGATGCTCAAAATAACACTTTTGAATTTTTTTTAATTTTTTTTTATAGGGAACAAACAATCAAGAATTTAAGTATGATGTAAAATAAGAATTGTGGCATTTTCTATATAAATTAGAGCTATAGTATTATCATTATTTCTCACTTTTTTATTTTTATTTTTGTATTATTTTGTATAGAGTGATACTATTCCATAACGCATAACTTTCATTACAAATATTTTTTTCCATAATTTATTGGAATTAGATCATCAGCATAAATATATAGAAGGATATTTTTTAATATTTTTTATTGATTATTAATATTTAAATCGATTCTAACAAACAATTTAGACCTACATTATTTTGCATCACATTTCTCTTAGCATATTTTTCAAAATTAAATGTCATTTTCATTGAAACAAGAAAATTTGTATGGTGTAGTGCATTTTATAAGATTTTTCTAATAATATTTATTATTTTTCCTAATGTGTTGAAAAAAGGTCATTATTTTTTTTAATGGACCTACATTCATTATATATTTTTTAATATGATATTAAAGAGAATATAATATATATTATAATTTTTGTAAAGCTAATTTACTAAAGGGATACATATTTACAAAATGACATTTTGAAATGGCTTAATTTGATCCCCCAAAATGTGAAGAAAAAGTATTTTTTTGTCAACATTTTGATAGGTGCAAAGGCGACTATCACGGATTTAATTTGATTTCGGGAGGTTCTATCCAAGAGGGTTTTATCTAATCTCCTTAAATCAAAACTATTTAGATGGAACCACTTAAGACTTAAATCATTAATTTTTCTAAAAAATATGTAATTTCATACTAAAATCAAGACATCCCATAATTAAGACACTATTGTAAGATCAATTGTTTACAATAATCATGAAAACTACAACATATAAAAAAATTATTCTTATCCTTTATGCTTTGATGCATATTCATACCCTATTCCAAAGCCCAAGTTATTTTAGCACAAGATAGGAGCTTGTCAAGTGAAGTTTACCTACCTTCAAATGATGTCATAAATGACATAAACTACAATGAACGAAGCTAGACCATGGAAAAACTATAATGAGTGAAGTTAGATTGCAACTCATTTCATTAATCATCTATTTAGGTTTTTTGCTTTGCATTGGATTTAGTGCAAACTATCCACTAGCCACAATAGTCAAATCTTAATCAATAATCAATAATGGAAGTTAGGGTGGTATCTCATCAAAATATGATGCTTGGATAAAGAGTAGGAGGAAAACAAAGGAAGAAAGAGATGGATTGAAAAATGTTTTCCCTAATGTGGCCTTACAAGTTTGTAATTGATACCTCTCAAAGAGATATAAGGCTAAAAGTTGAAGCTAGAAATTCAAGAGGGTGCCATAAAAAGAATGAGGGTTTAGAGGTAAACAATATTAATATCGATGTAGAATGTCTCATTTAAGAGAAATGGAAATGGAGATTTGACTATAGAGGTTGCATACATTTTGATGGGAGATAATTTAGATAAAGAGGTGTCTACAATGGAAGAACCAAATGGAAAAGAAACAAGTAATTTTTTTGAATTTCTCCTCCTGAATGATGCTATGGATTGCATTGTCGAATGCCAAAATAGATTTGTTATTTTTCTTTTCTTAAGAGGGGTACCCTCTAAATCATACTTTTGCAAATGGGAAAAATTGAACTAGGAAAATAAGGGATGGGAAATTGAAGCCTTGAGGGAGCTAGGAATTTTTTATGTTTCCTACAAATTTAGAATAGTTGAGCATGTTCATGAAGTGTTACAATATGGAACCTAGGTTATCTATGGTTAATTGTGTTATTTGCAAGATTGTACATTATATTTTCACTTTGAAGGCTCTTCTAGATCTCGATACCCAATGTGGGTGGAACTTTCATTTTTGAATCTTTCCTTCAAGCCTTTCTTGCGTGAAATTATTTCTCGGCTTGGAAGGGTTATCTGGTGCAAGAATAACTCTAATAAATTTTCCAATTAAGGGGTGAACCCTAGGGTTTGTGTGGAAATATATTTACATAACCAACTACCTAAAAAATATTAAGATAATTAGACCAAGGTTTTGGTTTTTCTAGCCATTAGTATATGTAAATAAACTTAATTCTTTTTTGTATTGATGAAAAGAAGGTCATTCAATAAGAGATTTTATTGCCAAAAATTAAAATTCTATAGCCTCAATTTTTTGCCTCTCCTAGTCAACAAGTTAAAACCAATCCTTAGTTTCTACAATGCCTAAAGATACTTTTCATTCACAAAAATTGATCAAACCCCTTGTTGATACAAAAAATAATAAGTCATCTGAAATTCTTGATTCATCTTACAAAGATGTTGTGATGGAGGATGGTTGTAGAGTAAAAAGAGAAAAGAATCGTCTTGTTCTACTAATAGTCAAAGTGGATACATTTCACCTCAAGGCTATCGCCACTCTTCTTCTCAACATAATTTAAAATATTTGGATCAATTTTCCTCCTCTCCTCCCCCTTTTGTGAGGTAAAGATCAAAGTCCCCATATCCTACCACTAATGATTTCGGCACATGTGATCATTCTATCTCTTTGGCTAACCATCATGAAGCTTTTCCACAAGAGGAAGATCCTTCTATATCCTCTCTACCATAATTTATAGAATTGTGTCTTGGAATGTGAGAGGGATTTCTCTCCCTCATCATAAATATGGAGTAAAGGATGTTATTGTGAAGAAAAAACATGATATTATTATTGTCACAAAAGTGTGCACCTGTAATGTCCCCACTCTAGTCAGTGTCAGTAGCAGATGGGTTAGCATATTATTTGGATCCTCATAGGCTAACATGTGTGGATAGGGGATCTCAGTGGTAGATGATGGTGGATATTGTCATTTCCACCCCTTCAATTCAGTGTTGGGCTCAATGCAGGCCTTTGCAGTTCAGTGTTTTCCAGCTTTTGATGGCACGTCAAAACACTGAGAATTGAGGGAGTTATTAATATTTTAGTGGTTGAGTTATTTAATTGATTTATGGAGATATTATAAAGTTATAATTTGACTTTATAAAAATTAGAAGCCACTTAAATATTTAATAAAGTGAGTTTTAATTCACTTAAGTCAAAAGGGGACGCCCAAGTTGGAGAAATGTTTTTTAAAACATTACAAAGTGACTTAAATACATTTAAATGTATTTAAATGGAAAAAGTTGTGCCTTTTTGTGAGATAAATAGAAGCCATGAAGAAGTCGACCTCACCAATTGATTACTTGATATCTTATTTTGGCTTCTTGATACTTGTGCCTGAGACAAGGGTTTCAGAGGATTTCACCATTGGAAAAATGAGGGATCTTCAGTGTTCTGTGATTGTGAGGTTGTGGAATACCAGCTGAATTATTGCTTTTGAGAGGGCTTCACACATGATTCTAGTTGTGCTTCATCACATATTTACCTTAAAGATTTCTTTGCAGAATCAATAAGGGTTAGATTGCTTGAGGTGCCTTCATTTAGTGTTTGTGTGCATCAAATTTCTGGTCATACTTTCCTTTCTTGCTAGTCGTACTTTCAGCCTTGGGAGGCGTGCCTCTACAAGCTAGGCGTGTGAAAAAGGAAGCTAAAACGCCTTCTATCTTGGCCTTCTAGGGTTTCCATATTGGGCACCTTGTGTTCTCTAGTCATTTGCTATAGCTATTGGCAGGGAGAAACCATTATTAGGAGGTGGGCATTGGATTTCATCAGTTTTTAGTGTTCTTGACTGGCATGTGCCAGATTTTCTTATTTAAATAATCTGAGGACCTCCGGGTACGTTTATTGTTTGCAATATATTTTTAGCAGTTGGTTAATACTTAATACAATTGTAGTTTCCATATTATTTCTTTAATTTAAGTTTTAGCACCATTTTATGCTTGGTGCACTTCTCAAATTTTGCCTAAAAAATTAGAAAAACACAAGCAAATGCAATAAAACTTCACAGATTAGCAGTTGGACAGAGTTTGAACCAGTTGGGTTCTACACAGTGGTATCAGAGCTCTGATCATGCCATCCTCGAGGGTTAGAATCACATATGCGGCCTCATCAGGTTGGATATAATAGGTATTACTCACGCAAGAGACCTGAAATTCAAAGAAACCCATTTGAGGAGATACCTTTAGACCAATAGTTTGCAGAGATACCAATTGAAATCATGGGAGATAGGGAAGAGGTTGATACACCTAGAAACCATGGTAACAATGAGGACAAATAAGCCAAATACATTCTAAGGGTTCTTGTAGCTGGACAAGAATAGGTAGCAAATGTGTTGCAACAACTTTCTATAACAGTTCAACAGATGACTATTCCTAGAAGACTGAATAAGAATCAGGAAGAGGAGGGTAGTATTGATGGAGCCCCATGGATGATAATAACTCTAGCACACACCTATTATAGGCCTAGATGCCCTACCTTTGTAAAAAATGAACCTGAAGAGGGAAATGGGGATGAGGAGGAAGGTGACATGATCTTTGGAGATAACCTTATGACACTACATGATGAGTGGGATGCTTTACCATAGAGAGTTAAGGATCACCTTAACTTTGACAGGTTTATGACCCAGAAAAGAGAACACAATAGGAACAGGACTGACAGGAGACCAAGAAACAAAAAACAATGATCTTAGACATGCAACCAATAAGCTCACACTCTCTACTTTTGATGGAAATGGCCAAGTTACAGCAAGAGCTTGGGTTAGCAAGTTAAATACATTCTTGACTCTACGTCCTATGGCAGAAGATGTCATTAAGTTCTCAACTTTACATTTGGATCGGGTATCCCATGACTAGTGGCACCATGGGATGGTTGCCTTACAGCATGATTGTATTACTACATATCAGGAGTTCACTGACAAATTGGTTGAGCATTTTGAAAAACGAGATCCAGAGTTATACTTTAGAGATCTAGCTCAACTAAAGAAATGGGTATTTTGGAATCATACATTGGTGAGTTTCAAAAACTCCCAGTCATGGTTATAGGTATTTTAGAGAAGAGGCTAGTCATTCTATTTGTAGAGGGTCTTTATGAGCCAATGAAGGGTTGGATCAAGGCTTTTTATCCCCATACCTTGCAAGAGGCTATGAGGAAAGCTTGTACCATGGAACTTACAGCTCCACATAGTAAGTTCGAATCAAAACCGTCTTCATCCTATAATAACAACAAATCAGATCCAAAGAAATCAGATAAAGTTGATCAAAAGAAAAAATTTGCAACACCTTTGGATAGGGAAACAATAAATGAGTTGTGTAGGAGGAAGTTGTATTTTTATTACAAGGGTCCTTATGATCTAAACCATGATTGTCATCTTAAGCCTAAAGGTCAAAATAGGCATATGGAGTGGTTTTATGAGGGAGAAAACATGACTGATTTATCAAACTAGCTAGTTGATCAAGAGGATTTAGGGATTGAAATTTCAGAAATTGAAGTTGAGATTGAAGGAGAAATGGAGCTACAGGAAGCTCATATGTCGAGTATGCAAAGGGAAGGATCCTTTAGGTTGCATGGACTCTTGGCTGGTCAAAGAGTCATATCTTTGCTTGATACATGTGCAACTCACAACTTCATTGATTCACAGTTAGTGTAGAAATGTGGAATTCAAACTCAAGAGTTTGAAGGGATTAGAGTAAAGGTTGATGGTTACACTCTCAAATATGAGAGAATGATTCCGGATTTACCTATGAAACTCAATAACTATGAGTTTAAAGTAGATTTTTATGTGGTTAACATGGGAGGCATTGATGTAGTCGTTGGCATGAAGTGGCTTCATGAAATTGAAGAATTTACACTCAACCTTAGAGACATGGAAATGAAATTCAAGGTTGATGGGACTAATCATGTACTAAAATCCATTAAGGATAGAAACTTGAAGGTAATCACTCTTAGAAGAATGGAGAGGCTTATTAAACATGACATGGTAGAGTGGGCAATAGAGTGTAAGTTGATGCCTTCATATGAGGAGTAGCACAAATCACCCTATCATCTAGATGTTCAGGAGCTAAGAGTGAAGCACATGAAGGTATTACATGATATAACTCATGGTAGACCTCTTGATAGAGGCATAAAGCACATCATTGAGTTGGAGGGAACCAAGCCCATCATGATTACACCTTACCGACACCCAAAGGGTTTGAAGGATGAGATTGAGAAAACCATCAAAGAATTGCTTTCTATGGGACACATAAGGTCAAGTAAGTCTCCTTTTGCTTCATCAGTTGTTTTGGTGAAGAAGAAAGATGGTACACTCAGAATGTGCATTGATTACAAAATGTTGAACAAGAAAACCATTAAGAATAGGTATCCCATTCCTTGCATCGATGAGCTACATGGCGCTTGTTACTTCTCTAAGATTGACTTGAGGACAGGGTATCACCAAATTAGAGTCACATAATAGGATGTAGAGAAGATTGCTTTCCGTTGTCATTGTGGACACTAATTTTTTGGTTATGCCCTTTGGCTTAATGAATGCACCAACTAATTTTTAGTCCACTATGAACAAGGTCTTCAACTCTTAGTTGAGGATATATGTTCTGGTATTCTTTGATGATATTTTGGTTTACAACAGATCTTGGGAGGAGCACATGGTTCACCTAGATACTGTTTTGGGCATACTTGATAGGGAGTCCTTGTATGCCAAGGAGTCCAAGTGTGCATTGGGCATGGCAGAGCTTCTTTATTTGGGTCATATCATCAGTAGAGATGGAGTTCGCATGGATCCTGATAAGGTTCGTTTCATTATTGATTGACCTACTCTTGAGACTTTGACACAACTCAGGGGATTTGTGGGGTTATGCACCTTCTATTATCGATTTTCCAGTGGATTCTCGTGGCATGTTGCACCACTTACAGAGTTGACTAAGAAGGGAGCATTTGCTTGGACACCTCAAGCATAGGAGTGTTTCATGAAATTCAAACACTTGATGACTACATGCCCAGTTCTAGCTTTGCCAGATTTCACTAAACCTTTTGATCTTCATTGTGATGCTTGTGGTGATGGTATTGGTGTAGTGATTATGCAGGTTTGTCATTCAATAGCTTTCAAGAGTAGGAAGCTAAGGGGTCCTTAGAGGAGCTATAGTATATACAACAAGGAGATGTTGGCCATCATGCATGCAATGGCCAAGTTCAAGAAGTACCTAGTTGGCAATAAGTTTTGTGTCAAAACTAATCATAATAGCTTGAAACATTTTCTTGGACAGTAGGATTTGAATGAACATCAACATAAATGGGTCAGCAAGTTACAGTCTTATGATTTTGGCATCTCCTATGTCAAATGGACTCAGAACATTGTTGTTGACGCATTATCTCACCATCCCTATTTGAGATCCATGGTAGAGATTGCAGAGGATTAGAGTCACTTGATTGTAGTAGAGTATACCAAGAATCTGTGGGCTTCTGGCATTATTGATGGGACAGTACAAGACAACAGGTACTCTCTTGTGAATGACCTCATCATTTACAAAGAGAGAATATCCTTAGTCCTAGGTTTAGATGTGAGGAACAGGGTGTTGAATACTTACCATGATTCACCTATGGCTGGTAATCCTGAATACTTTAAGACCTACAGGAAGGTACGGGAGAGATTCACTTGGAAGAGTCTCAAATCTGATGTACTTCATATTTCAGGGAGTGCTTTGTTTTTCAGTAGAAAAAACAAGGGCATACTTACCCTGTTGGGTTACTTCAACCGCTTCCTATTCTTGAGAGGAAGTGGGAATGCTTGTCTATGGATTTTATTACGGGCTTGTCAAAAGCTCAAGGGAGAGACAACATTTATATGGTAGTTGATCGATTTACTAAGTATGCACATTTATTCCCAATCACCACTACCTATTCAGCTACACAAGTAGTAGATCTATTCTTTCGTGAGGTATTCAAATTGCATGGGTTACCTTGGAGTATTGTTAACGGCAAAGATAGTAGGTTCATGGGTAACTTCTGGTAGGAGTTATTCCAACTATGCAGGATAAAGCTTACTCTGAGCACTAGCTATCACCCACAGAATGATGGGCAGACAAATACCGTCAACAAATGGGTGGAGGGATACCTACAAAGCTACATTTCAGGGCAGCAAAAGGCTTGGGTGAAGTGGTTGAATCTTTTTGATTATTGCTACAATTCCACTCACCATATGTCTATCCATATGACACCTTTTAGAGCATTGTATGGCTATGATTCTCCTAGTTTCCTCAATTTATTGTTGAGTGATTGCAGAGTACCGAGTGTTGGGGATCTATTACAAGAGAACCAGGATATCATGAGAGCCCTTCGTGAGAACATTCAAAAGGCTCAAAATTAGCAAAAGCAATATGTTGATCAGAGGAGGGTTGAGCGATCATTTGAGATCAGAGATATAGTGTCTCAGATGTTGTAGCCCTATAGATAGTCCACTCTTAGGAAGAGGGGCATAGAGAAACTTAAGCCACACTATTATGGGCCATTCAGGATTGTCAGGCAATTTGGCGAGGTGGCTTACGAGTTAGACTTACCGATAGACAATAGGGTTCACAATGTGTTCCATGTGTCACGCCTCAACAAGGCGTTGTAACAACATATAGTTCCCTCTTCAGACTTACCACCTCTGGATGATGAGGGGAAGTTGATTTTAATACCTAAGGCCATCCTAGATTCTAGATAGTGTCATCTTCAGAGGTGGGTTATTAGGGAATATTTGGTTAAGTGGAGAGATATGTCAGTAGAGGATGCTACTTGGGAGAGTGAGAGCATATTACAACATCCAACTTTGAGTTTGCTTGAGGATAAGAAAATTCAGGGAGGGCGGACTGTAATGTCCCCACTCTAGTCAGTGTCAGTAGCAGATGGGTTAGCCTATTATTTGGATCCTCATAGGCTAACATGTGTGGATAGGGGATCTCAGTGGCAGATGATGGTAGATATTATCATTTCTACCACTTTAGTTCAGTGTCGGGCTCAGTGCAGGCACTAGTACACAAACAACAATATATGACTAAATAAACTACTAAAAATTGCATATAAATGACTAATTTTAGTCACATGACTATTAGTGGTTTATTTGTAGTCATTTAGAGCACCACCAAATTTATAACTAAACTATTTTAGTCATTTATTTAGTCATTGATTTGGTCATTGATTTAGTGATTGATTTAGCGATTGACGTAAATGTTAATTTAATCATTTATTTAGTCATGGTAGTCATTTATTTAATCATATATTTAGTTATTAATGAATAATAATTTAGGGGTCATTGATTGTTGTTAATCACTCATTTATTTTAGTCATTTATTTAGTCATATATTTAGTCAATATTTTATCAAGTATATTTAGTCATTTTTATTTACTAGTTTCATTAATTGGTAGTAAATATAGTCATGAAATGAATAATTTATTAAATACTATAAATTTTATAATGTAAAACTAACATAATATTAAACTTGAACTAAAAAATATAAAAGAAAATAAAAAATATTATACACATGTAATAAGGCACAACATGCTAGAATTAAAAGATTGATTCAACATCATAATAAATAAAGGTAATCTACAATTAAAAATTAATGCAATATATATATCAAGTTATAAGATGTCAAAGTTGTTTAAGAGTATATATGTAAATATAATAAAAAAATGTCAAAGTTGTGTAAGAGTTTCCAACTCTTTCAAATACACTATGATAATTAAGATCCTTGAACAACGCGGTCAAAATACTACATAAAGCAATGAGCCAAGATGTCTAACAACTAGTACATGATAAACATGTTCAACTATGTCATTTTTGCAAATATTTTAGTGGCCACCGTGTGAAGGTTACCTCTTTCTCTTTCAAATGAACAACTCCATCTATTTTGTCTTCATAAATAAAGGCATGTTATCAGACCTTTAAAATTTTACATTTGCATCTCTTTTGTTGTTTTCAAGTTGACTCCATGTATAATAGATAGGGAGTGAATCCACCCAATGCCCACAACATCACCATCAAATGGATCCAACACCCTAACTTTATCCCCTCTTTGAGTTTATCAATACATTTCTGCAAAAAGAAAAAGAAAAACACATTATATTAGATAGGTAATGACTACCCTTGTTTGCATAATAAAACAACCATTACTTACTTAAATAGTACTTGCAAGTGTGTTAAAATAATTGTAAAAGAAAATCTTCAAAAATAATTGCAATGATCAATCTAATTTACTAAAAAACCAACACTCATAGCAATGCTTACAATGTTACTATTAGCTTCATGCTAATCAGATAAAAGGCCACAAATATAAACACTACATTACCATGCACACATACCAGACACATAAGGTTATGACAACACTGTTACACATAAAAAAGGTAGCTAATGCACCAAAAAAAAATGCAATATAGAGAGCACTACTACAAGGTGAAGGTGAAATACATTGGAATGTATAAAAAAGGGCATTAAAAGCTTTCAGAAACATATCCTACATACCAAAAATCAGAAAATTCTGGAAAAAAATTTGATTTAAAAAAATACGTAATAAAAGATAAAAACTATTTTTTTAAAAATTATATGAATTTCCAGCCTAGAGATATAGAGAGAAATAAAATAAAGAGCGAATTAATGAATTGTAAAAATAGATTTTTAGTTTATATTCGATATCTTTGATTACATTGCATCGCATATCTTTCAAACTCAAAGCATTACTCACATTGCATAACTAATACAACTAGATACATAGATGACAAAATTTCAATTACAATATAGTTTTACAAAGTCAATTCCATAGCAGTGCAATTACTTCATTGCATAACTAATAACTAGACTGCTACCATTGCATTTGCTTGTCATGGCATTCTATGAGACACCATTTCTTTGATGCATTTTTTCAAACAAATTTTTTACTCCTTTGTCTATTCCCACCACATTTTCCATTAGCATGCCTACCAAAGCATTTTGTCAATAGTTCATCGCTTTGTTGTTATGGCTAAAAGCCTAAAACAAGTGCTTTCGAACAAGCTATGGATGCTTGGAAAAAATCTATCAAAAGCATAATAGTAAGCATGAGACCATAATAGTTTGAGACTCCATAAATCTTTCCCCATCCCTAAATAAAAATTAACACTATCGGCCTAACAATGCCTCATCGGCGGAACCCCCATTATAGCCTCACCAATGGCCCGAGGAAAGCAGCTCATAACCTAGTATCGGTGTAACAATACCCTATTGGGCTGACTCTTAAGGTGCTCTCCCCGATAGAACGACAGAGTCAACAAAAGTAAGCAAATTGCAGTGACACATGAACATCGGTAGAACAAATGTTTGCATTCCCCCGATGGCCTGATATAACCATGGATTATCAAGTGCATAATGTAAATCGGTGGAGTTGGGGTGCATCGGGGTGACGTTATCTGGCATCCCGCTGATAGACCTAAGAAAATTTGTTCATCGGTGGAGAAGGTGGCTATCGGTGGAAGAAGAATCAATCTCACTGATACGGCGATAATGATTAGTACTAACTTATGTGGCATCCCAAGGCATCATCGAGATATTTAAAATAAATTTTCTCCCCTGATGACAAGATTGAAACGGGTGGTGCATTTAGGGAGCTCTAAAATGGAGTAATTGCAGGTTTTAATTCTTGAAGTGAATGAGAGAAGTGTGTGGAATTAGGTGGCAGCGATGATTGACATACGTCGAGCATTTATGGAAAGGAATGTGAATGAAGTTATTAAATTCTCAAGGCATTACTTTCTCGATGCTCCTCTACTGTGGTGAATAATAGGTGTGAAAACGGTATAAGGAGGTGGTGTCTCTGTCATTGTAAAGGTGATGGAGGTTGGTTTCACACTTAAAATGAAGAAATAACTCTCACACTTTTATGGAGAACCATCAGTAAAGAGACTAATGGGGTGATTCCTATACATCGATGAACGATTAGTGCAGGCAGTGCAACTAATTCTGGGAAGAGGATTCAGCAACCTCAAACACAGGTACATAACTAATTTGGACATTTATTCGTTGATAATGACTTGGGGCTTAGATTTGGGAGAGTCAATTAAAGTTGTGAAAAAGGTGATGAAGGCACTGGTGCATAAGGATTATCTGGAGGACATGGAATCATTGTTGGAGTGGGAAATTTTGGGAGTTGGGATGGATATCAGTGAGGGAATTGAAAGCGAAGAGGATGAAGAAATAGAGAAATGTGTACCCTTTGTGAAATGGCCAGAAGGAAAATGTAAAGCCAGATGGAGAGAGGGAGCAGCACGCGGGTGGGAAGCTCTGAAATTGATTGTGGAATTAATAGAGGTTGAGGCGGTGATAGTGAAGGAAAAGGTTGAAGCAGAGCGGCTGGAGAAGTTGGAGTGGTTGGAGAAGTTGGAGCAGTGACCTCGGAGGAAGAAGAAGACAAATGGGACCTCTATGGAAACTGTGGCGAGTAGCTCGTCTACAGCTCTATAGTTATCATAATCCTCTGCCATGAATTTGAGTTTTTTGGCTATTTGTAGTTATTTTTTGGGGGTTTTACAAAACTGTGGGCAATGAAAAGGATTTTTTGGTTTGTAGGGTAGTTAGTAGTTATTTGAAAAAGAAAGTGAATGTAATTTTGAGTGAAAATTTTGATTTTGAAATAGTTGTTAAGGACTGGTAGTGAAGTCATTGCAGATAAACTGTAAATTTTGAAAACAATGAATATATACTCTCCAGCCATACAACTTTAATCTCAAAAAAGATTGTAAATAAGGAAATTAATAGTTTGAATGCAAGTAATCTATGTCAATTTTCAAACATTAATATTCTCCAGTTGTCACCTAAACCTGATTTAATAAGTAATAAGTACTTACTGGTAATCATGCCTGCCCACCAAAGTGGCTCATATAGGTAAGAATAACCTCCCACTCCCGCAATAATTTTTTCATGGTCGTTGTTAGTATGTAAAAATAAATTTGGAAAGAATAGAGTTGCAAAGATACAATAGAATGAAGACTCTAAAGAAGCTATTTTCACATTGTAGCTTTCTGACAATCCAACATGACACTGAAGCTTAGTGTTTGATTTTTGTTCCACAAAAACAAGAACTGGGCCATGGGATAGAACATTGAAATCAAATTGTTTTTCAAAATAAGTTAGTATACTCAAATGTGAAAGGAGATGAAAGCATAATCAAAGAAATGTGTTAAAAGGGCGCCTCCATTTATGTGTAGTGCAGGTGGAAATTGTCTAAATTTTGAAGTTCAATATTGAAATTTTATTTAAAATTGAAATATAAATGTCCTTAGTTGATCTGAAGTAACTAGTAGATAAAGCTAACTAGTTCAAGGTATTCACTATCATGTTTACACATTCCCTAAGTATCTACTAAACCAATAAATCTTGCATAGAATGTATATATTTCCAATTTGAAGATCATATTTACAATCATGGAGAGTTACATGAGGTATAGGTCAGGTCTCTAGCTAATATATAATTGGTGCAAATCTAAGGTCTTACGTTGTCCTGCCCAATAATCTTTATTCCAATCTTTAAATGACATAAAAGATTGAGGCTTATCCTTTGTTGTTCTCAATCAAACCATCTTAACCATATCATACTAAAAGTCTGTTGTCAGGACCAAAAAATGTAAGTTTTGAGAGTCCCACTCAATCTCAAGGCCAAAAGCATAACATCTGGCTTAAATAGGTACAAACCAAAATCTTCAAATAGTACAGTGATATCTTCAACAAAACCCTAAGTACTTAAATCCTTCCATGGTTTTTTGTTGATGTAATTAAATTATCATAGATGATCTAAAAGGTCAAAGGGCCTTCATTTTTCTTGTAAGTTGTAAGCCCTAAAAACAAGTCAGTCAGTCATCAAGGTAAATACATGTCTGGAACATGGGTGAGGTAACAATCATCAAGGTGATTACATGACTAGAACAAGTGTGAGGTAACAAAAGGCATTATACCTCTGTCCTCATCACCCAAATCAAGATTTGAGGCAAGCGGAGGAATGTAGCCTACTCACTGCTTCTGCACAACAAACTTTAATCTATACTTTCTTTATAAATGTTCTAAAAAAAAAAGTCATATGACCACCAAAATAATTTCAACTATCACAGTTATATGATTTGTCATCAACACCATCTCATCACAAAACCATCAGTTATAATTTAATCCTGATGAGGAAATACAAACCCGGTACATCCTCTTCAATACAAGGAAGGTGAGCTCAGTCACTTGTTCAAGCCAACAAGTACTCCACAACCTCTCTCCTCCTAGCAAGTAACACCCCTTGAGTTCTCTCAATGGACCCTTCTTCCCATCAAGCTTCAATATGATGGAAAGTTTTTGATGCAAAGCAATTTGGATTTGAACAAATCATCACAAAACAACCTGATTCAAACAACCAATTGATTCACAAAACTATTCCAAATCACTCCTTTGCAAAAACTCTTCAACTCATCTAGTAGGTTTGCAGACCCAAATTTTTGACTTTATCTCACAATGAACCACTCAAAAATCAATCTATCTACTCTTTTAGACACCCTTTAAGGAAAACTATAACTTACCTTCAAAAAAATCATGGTTCACTTTGGACCATCTTACGCAAAACCTAGAAACAATGTTGTCCTAATAGTCCAATTAGGTCTCTATTTCAAAGGAGTTACCTCAAATTCTTTCCTCCAACTCCAAGCAACCACTCAGATCTTCTTACCAGTCAACATAGTGCCCTAAACAACAATTTTTAGATGGGAAAACTCTCATCTAACCTCTGTAACTAAAAACCATCACTTTACACTACCTTGGGGTATGGTTTATTGAAAAATGACATTACCAACCTCTCACAGCTCTGCCATTGCCTCCAACACTCTTCATTATTCCTGCACACACTTACAATATGAATTGGTCAATCATGACCTTATTAATGACTTCTAGACTCAAAACTCAAACTAACCTAAGACCTCCATGAATCAACATTTCAAAAATACCTTGGTGCTCCTACACCAGTTTTTAAATGTTTAATTCAAGAATAAATAGAGCTATTTAGATATACAAGTCAAAATCAAATACATTTTTACATTTATGTATTGTATTGCAAACTCTTTTATGAAGGCTCAAACTAGGGTTTGTGTAATTGGTGCCTCTAGATTCCAAGTTAGAATCTTACAAGACTTAAATAGTGTACATACCAATCTCCACTTTACTGTCACAACCACCTCTGTTACTGTTTTCCCCCTCAATCCATCATAGTACCATTGCCAGGAGTCACCTAGAGGTCTCTAGCAGATGATAAGGTGTAATCAGCAAGAGGGGTGTATACCTTTGTCCCAACCACAAAGGTTTTCTATGGTCAAGTAAAAACCCACCTTGAAACCCCAAACCATATAAACTTGATTTTACGAAAAAAGACATTCAGGCATATAGGAAAATCGGACTCTACAACTTTGAAAACACCAAATAACAACAACTATAGGAAAAACTAGCTTAAGTAGACAATATATGCAAGATGTGGAATCGCAGACAAAACACTTGAATTGTTTGACAGAATGCCTCAAAGAGATGTCATCTCATGGAATGAAATGATTGATTGCAGAATGTGCACAAAATGGATTTTGCAAGGAACCTCTCAAAATATTTTCCCAAATTTGAAGATCTCTAATGTTTAAGGCACATTTTGCCCAAAACAGCCTGACACATTTTTTGCCCATGCCCTATTGTTCTTTATCGCCATTTTGCTTCAATTTATTGGCTCTAAACCAAATCATGATGATCAAAAAAGCAATCCCAGTCTTCTAAGTACACTTTTCTTCATGTTGGGCTGTTTTAAACACTATTTGATTGAGTTTGAAACACCCATTCAACTCTATTTGGTTCCAAACAAAATTTTCCATATCATCTAAAACAAAACCCCTGAACTCCATTTGCTTCATTCTGACAAAAATGGCTAGAAGACTTCACACACCAAGGGTTCATCAAACAGTACAAAGAAATAATGCAACTAAGAACAGTTGCATAGCAACTGGAAATAGTAGTGCAACAACTAAGAACAATTATAATAGGTGAAATCCATGGTTAGTATAACATTCTTCTTGACTATTGAGTATAAAAGAACATATTCATTGATTCATAATTTTGTCAACAAATTAGCTGTGATGTAGAAATTCTTGTTTAGGATGATACATGATTCAGTGCCATGGAGGTTGTATATTGTTGGGGAGCTCTTCTAGATGCATTTATCCAGTGCTCTATTTCGCCAAGGATTGGTTTTGTAAAGTGAACTCTCGGCAAGGCTTATCCAACCCAATTGAGATCTACTCTACTGGGTTTAAACTGATTTGGTTAGGATCCATTGGGCCAAAAAAATCCTTCTTCCATTAGATGATGTGTCAACAAAAAGTTTCTTGGTGGTTCTTGTTAGTCTCTAATTCTAATGCTTGTTTGGTTCGTCATAGTAGAACAAACTTATTTGAAAAGGACTACCTTATCGGTCTATCGACCGGACGTGTCTTCTAGTTCCAATGATGCGTCGACGGTTCTATTTTTTCATTGGTGTGAGGATCTTCTATCGGCGAGACGAGGTCTCCTGTTCCCATCGATATTCAATGGGATGTCATCGTGGAGTTTGCGTTGTCACCGACTGGGTGGTGGTTCCAATGATGGGTACAAACTCCACCAATGACATCCCCATCAGACTATCGTGGGAACAGGAGACCTCCTCCTACCAATAGAAGATCCTCATAGTGATGAAAAAATAGAACCGTCAACACATCGCTAGAACCAAAAGATGCGCCCGACTGATAGAACGATAAGGTGAGGGCAGCCAATTCCATTTTCTATAATGCAGTAAGAGTCATATAGGTAACACTATGTCAGGCTGGGGAACTCTTCTTGGAGGTTCTAAATGATTTGCCTTTTTTTTATAAGATTATGTTGGTAGTGCCACCTGGATCATAGTTGTTTGGTGGGATTCCAAACCCAGAAAATGAGGTGCAGTTGTGGAAATCTCATAGAGAGAAGCTACAAGCTACCATGATGATTTTTCTGAGTGAATTTATATCAGAGTCTTGCTTAGCGTGGCTTAAGACATGTGCAAATGATATTCTCTATGCAGATAGGCTTGGGGGAAAGTATTTGCTTGATCTTGTGAAAAGTGGGAACTTGCAAAGAATGAGACATTGATTAGAGAAACATTCAATAATTTGGATGCATTTGAAGGGAGCTTGGAGTGGCTAAAAATGGTTTTTGGTTCAAATGTTGAGTTTCCATGGAAATGCATGTGTGAGATTGTTTTGAAGCACTCAAAGAGTCTGTGGGATGAACTTTTTGAAAGCCTATTTGTTAGTAGGATGAAACAAATAATAGCTGATGGATTTGCAGATCTACGTGAGAGAGTTAAGGTTGGTAAATTCCTTAAAGCCATAGTTACATCTCTGGAAAGTTACAAATATGTTGAAACCCATTTGCACAAATTAACTACTAGTGAGGGTTGGCTTGTCAAGAGAGGGGACCTAAAAAGTGTCAATTTACCTAGGTTGAGTTTTAGATTTATGATGACAAATGATGAAGACTAGTTTGGTCCTTAACGCTTATTTTGGAACCGAGGTTAGTCAAATAAAAGATACCATAGATGAGGGGTCCAAGAATATTTTGAAGAGACCTCTTAAGTTTTCATGCACATAAATATCCTTCAAGGATAAATGATTTAGCACCTTATTTGCAAGAGCAATGCTTCCATTTTATCTCAACATTGATTGTTGAGATTGAAGAACATCTTGCACATCTTTCAGAAGCTCTCTATCAAGAAATGAAAAATGAGGAGATGCCAGAAAAAATGAACAAGGAGACACTAGAACCGGCAGTTATAGTGGAAAGGGCACTTTTCTTAGGAAGGCTTTTAGTTGCTCTTAGTTTTCATTCAACTTCCCTTCCACTAGTTCTTGGCTCGTCTCAACTCTAGTTTGTCGAGAACAAAGCTTCAATTTTGGGGAAAGGATCTTTGACTTTCAGATATTCCAGTACTGATTTTGATTACCCTCTTCTAGACAGTTCTATGGAAGACAAATACTAATGAGAGGGGTCAGTTTGAAGCCTGAATCATAGGATAAAAATAATAGCACCAAATTGAATAAACTGAGAAGAACTATGCACAATCTTTGTATCAAAGCTCATAGCATGTGGATATTGTGGATAACTAAAGAGCTTTCAGGCATATAAGACTTTGGATTTTATCATTGGTAGTTGTCAGCAATGATAAGGAAATTAGAGGGTCAAATAGAATACATGCAAATGTTGATTCATCAATTGTCCTATACACGAAAGAATTGGTATAGACCATAATATGTGCCAAATAGATTTTTTATGTTAATTAGTATATCAAACTTAACTACTGTGCCCTGAAGATTTCAAGACTTGTGAATTTATTCAAATATGTTAGTGAACCCAGTGACTCAGGTTCCACTGCACTGTAAATGTTAAACCCCTACCATCCCTGCACTCCTTTCATTGTACTCTACATGGTTGATAGAAGAGCCACTTTTCACTTTATTATTGTTCATCCTTTTTCTTTACATGCTACTCTATTTTTTACACTCAACTTCAAAAGTGATTTGCATGCCCCCTTAGAAAGTGGAAGCTAATTTTAAGAGTTCAAATTCTAAAATTTGTATAGACAACTCAATCTACATGTCCCTTAATATCATTTTTATAGATAAAATTAAGTTCTCCTGTGAACTATGCAATTTGATAGTGGAAAATTTGAAAAGAAAAGATCACTTTTAACATCTCATAACGGAAAAGAAAAGAATAAAAAAACCTCGATTCTAAGTTCTCTATATAAATCCTTAACTTTTGTGACACAAGATGGATCTTCTTTTCCATAATTAGCCTAAAAAAGAACATAATCACTATTGGTCAACAAGCAACTAGTGAAAAATTACATAGATAGTCACAAATGAAAATGTACTTATCTGCATACATATAGTCTTTGAATTTGGCTCTCATTTTCCTGTTCAAGAGCTTGTGCTACAAACTAGGAGCATTTAAAGTCTTCAATGTCCATTCCTATTTGCATTTACCAACTCCAAAAATAGAATAGTAAGTTTGTGATTAACATACCTATGGACAAGAAACTTACTTTTAAGTTGATTTAATGTGCAACAAAAGAATGCAAGCATTATGAATTATTTACAGAAAAATGATTATAATGACATAGAATTGGACAAGAGTCTATAGGTACCTTTTCTTAGTTGCATCTTCAGTTTCAAATTTCATTTTGAAACACATTCCAATAGACAATGGATGGTTGAAACTCTTAACATACTTGGTATAAGGAATCACAAATTCTGTTGGACTTCTCCTGCAAAAACTGAAACATGCAATGTTGAGAAATACAAAGAAAAAGCATCCAGTTTCCACATATGTATTATGCTCTATTTATATGTGAAACTCTGGAAACTTTATTATGTGGTCATAATAAAGATCACCAATAAGATTGAACATTAAAAAGAGTTGCAATGAGTTTCATATTTATACATGAAAGAAAAGCAATGTGAAATACATACATTAAATTGTTGGGAATTTGTGTTCACATGGTTATTGATAAATTACGATGTGCTAATATTACTATATGTAAATGAGTTGGTTAAATGAACAACTCATATTAAATAGTACTATTAGTGGGTTACATGAGTTGTACTCACCCCACTTAAATAGATTTTATAGTTAAGTGGTTTCCTAGATTATAGGAAAACTACAATCTATATATGTAATTCATGTTGAATTAAAGAGTGTGGAATATAGAAACAAAATTTGGCTTCTATGATTACCCATTTTTCTAATATGGTATCAGAGCGAATTCATTTTTGCACCTATTATTTAGTGATTAGGAGCTAATTCTATATTATTTAGAGCATCCTCAATCATTTGATTTTTTTTGTATACATATTTATTTCTTGATCTTAAGAATTCACTTCCATTGTGTAGAAGGTCGCGGGTTGGGATGCATAGCACCTTCGGATATAACGTCCAAGTGATGCGCAGGTGGGAAAGAACTATTGATAACAAGTGTTGCACATCATCTCAATTTTTTCCAGCAGTAGTAGAAAGGTACAAGTAGCAAAGAGCCTTGGTATCAACTTCTCAAAATATAGTAATAAGGGGTCAAGTTTGAAGTGGTGTAGTGAGCGTGACGATCAGACGCAGTGTTGCATCAATATTGGCGTGGCGTTTGGCATTTGAGTTTATTCTGTAGACGTTCAGTTTAAGTTTGTTTTGCATAGTTTGTAGAAGAGTGCATCAAATTTGATGTATGAGGTCCCAAGGCCTTGGTGCAAAAGAAATCAATTAGCAAGATCTGATAATTCCCGAATGAAAAGCAGATGGAAGAAATATGATTAGAAGATAACAGAGGAAGACATAGATTCATCCATGCACGACGTGAAGGATCAAAAACTGCAACTTTGAACTTCTTGGAGTTGTTATTGCTTGCTTGCTTCTTCACTTCACAATAGGTGGCCTGTACACAGGAGCATTTAGAATATCTTGATGAATTCCTTTGCATAGTATGATTTGATAGACTATATAGACCAGGTTGATAATAGGTGGAACTTTCACTATCTCAGGATCTTTCTTGGGAACATGGTGGTGGTGAATACCATTGGAAATATGAATTCCACATTATTTTCTGTGTTGTAATATCGTCCATTCAAATCATGGATGTAGCATGGATTCCTTGTTATGATATGCAGAATAGAGGAAGCTTCCAGTGGTAATATTGTAAGAGTTCAGACTACAGTTAAAGATAGAGTTTGCAAGTTTAATTTCTTATATATTAATGTTAAATTTTAGATATATGTATTAAAAAAAGATAGGTAGTATTATTTATTGGTTTTATAAAATCATTATAGGAGCATTTATTTTCAGAGTGCATGATCGGTGGTACTTGACACTCTCATGATTTGTAGAAGAGAATTCCATCTTGAGGGGGGGACTCTAAATAGTGAGATTCAAAGTCAAATTTGCTAAGTAGCAAATATTATTGGAGGATGGAGGCACCAGAGGTTGGAGGACAATCAGTGTCCTATGGTCAATCACCAACGACGGGGACGCTTATCAGCTCTGGTGGCATTTAATTTTCTATGTGTGTTATTTTCTTATGTCATCCCCTAGTGTAAAATAGTGTAATGAACAAAAGCACTAATGTAATGCAGTTCATGGATCTTGAAAGGGTTTGTGGGAGGATCCAGAAAACCACACGAGGTGGATAGTTGGTGGGTTCCTGTTCATGTACAAGTTTGTGGTAACCCTGTGTGAAAACCATGAAAGGTTGATAGGAGGTGCCTTTCATTTTGAATCAATATCATGAGCCTGAAGAGAGTTGGGCCTACTACAGACGTAGGGTGTGAACTCTTACCATGTTCACACTAAGGGATGGAATGTTGGGAATTACTGTTCACATGGTTATTGATAAATTACGATGTGGTAATATTACTATATGTAAATGAGTTGGTTGAATGAACAACTCCTATTAAATAGTATTGTTAGTGGGTTACATGAGTTGTACTCACCCCACTTAAATAGATTTTATAGTTAAGTGGTTTCCTAGATTATAGGAAAACTACAATCTATATATGTAATTCATGTTGACTGAAAGAGTGTGGAATATAGAAACAAAATTTGGCTTCTATGATTCCCCATTTTTCTGATATAAATCTATCCACTTGAGGGCATGGTTACAATATTGGTGGACGCAAATTTTTTGAGAAGTATCTCAAATATAAGGACACATAATGCTCAAAATCATATAAATGCAATATGTCTGCAAACAAGACCTAAAACTATTTGAGTGGCTACACAATAGATGCTTCAAAATTAAAGGAAATGTAAATATATTATATTATTTTGCATTTTATCTTTTTAAGCTTTTGAATATTTCCTTTTTAACCCTAACATCAGGTATTGTTCTGCTTCTCTCAACTAGTCAGTTACCATCTCACAACTTTTCAACTTCATTTACCAAGAGTCGAGTTCCTTGATCCAATTTAGATTTGTATCATTTCTTTCTATTCCTATATCTATTGTTGCAGGGGTTCAACAAAAAGCAAAAGGGAGGAATTGTAAGCATAAAACATAGTCCTGTCAAGCTGTTGGGAAAACTATAAAGAAGATGATACTAATTCCATAGGAAAATCAACTTCCTTCACTCAGTTTAAATGTGGCTTCCATTATTGTCTACATGTTATAAATGTATGAGTATGATGCAAAAAGAATAGCTCAATTTTGTATCAAAACCATGTTCATTTCATTGGAATGAAAGACATTTTGGAAAGATTTCAAGTCACGAAGTTGCAACAACAAAACCAAGAAAGGTCACTTGGACTTCAAAACACTCCACTTCTCATTGATAACAAAAAAATCTTACAAGCTTCAAAATCAAGGGAAGAGAAAAGAAATCCCATTTTCACCACGATTGAAGGAAAAATATTTCAGGTAGAATAAATGAGAAAAAATCTTACACATTTAGTAAGATAAGAGATGAGAAACATTAATTGGCTAGATAGCAACCATCAAATTTGGACGCAAAGTCCCAAATCCAATAACTTTAGTTGTGGAAAGTACTAATTAGTAATTAACATACCATTACAACATCTACAAGCACGTCATTGGCCAAATTCTAAATGCTTCCTAAATTAATATAACTTTATGTTCCTTCAGCTTAAAAACCAAACTCATCATGCATCAATTTGGCAGTTTCATTAGATCCTAAAAATTAGATGTTGGTTAGATATTATAAATGTTGAGGATACATCAACATGCACATAATATGCTTTACATCATTGAGGATATATAGGAAATCCTTAACATGGATAAAAATTAACTATATCTAGAGAACAAATGGTGCGGGAGCACCTTGACAATGTCATGTTTCCATGGAGCAAACCTTGAAGGTTGATTAAATTTTGATGATTCAACATTTTTGTAAGGTCATTTGAGTCATTTTTCATTTGTTGAGGTCATTAGGATGGCCATTTGAGCCTAATATGTCAAATTTTGTAAAAATATGAAAAGTTGTCATACAAAGATGCAAAAAATGCACAAGGATGGAATACCAAAGGTCATAGGATAGTTTGAGTTAGTTTCATTTGTTGGAGGAAGTTGTAAAGCCCTTAAAAAGGAATTTTAACTCATTTCCAAGATAAGGGGAGATTTTATTGAAGATGTAGTGAGTTGGAGGAATTGTATTGTGATGGAGAATCATAAATAAATTTTCTTTTCTCATAAATTACTGAAAAACAGTTGTTTCAGGTCTTTGTAAGGCCCAATACGGGCATAAGGTCACTTTAAATTGTTTTTAGGTAAAATTATGCTCAATATCCTTCCCTCCAAAGTTTGTTTCATGCAATTTGGTTCAAATTTGAATAAGATATTGGGAATTTTTCTGAAAATAGTGGAAACCCTGATTTAGGGTAAACAGTGACATAAAAATTTGTGTTTCTCCCAACTTTTCCATTGAAATGTTCTAATTATTGGTGAAAAGATTCCACATGGCATGTACTTTCATGTTTTTAAGGTTTCAGACCATAAGGTACAGGCTAATATGTGAAAAGAGAGAGGTTAGGACTGAAAATTTGTGTATTGTCTGAGAAAACAGAGTTTTGGGATAGTCAAATAGCCTAAAGCCTAGGGTTTGTTAAAATGTTTATGAAAATAGAATTTTGATAGATTTGTGAGCATGAATAAACTCAATGAAGACTCTTTGAACCCTTGATTGAATGAGTTTGAGACTGGAGATAAGAGAATCAATAAACCCTTGTGCAGTTTAAGCCCAATCAGGCCTAATTTGGAACGGTAATAGTCAGGTTTGAGCCCTGTTTCCTAAAATAACTTATGATGATCTTTTGATATGTTTTAAAAACCCTTAAGGGGGTATCCTAAAAGCCATCACAATCTTGAATGGAGGTCTGTTTCAAAGGATATCTCTGACAGTTTATGTTTGGACGACTACTAGCTTTGAAGACAAGTTTGAGTGAAAAGCCATTTGGGTAATGCACTCAGGTCCTGGTGTTAAATGTTTTGAGTGAGATGGAATCTTTAATGAGTTTGAAGATGATGATTAAACTTATTTGGGTCATGAAAAGTGGAAAATCACATTTGTGCTCTTGTAGTGATCATTTACATGGTGAATTCTCTTGTGAATTTGAAGAAACTAAATGGATTTAGTACATAGTTGAGGAACATGTTTTCAAGTAATTTATTTTCTTCCTTTGCACTGCATCAACAAATCACTTGTTTCCTAATGACACCAAGTCAACTCAAGAAAGTGATGAGGATGAAATTCTAACCACTGAGGTATAGAGGACCCTGTCAATCTAATGGACCACATAAACAAAAGTAGGTCAAAGTTCAAACTATACAAAAGAATTTAATTGGTTATGTATAAAGCTTGAATTGCAAAATGAATTTCCTCAGTTAAAATGAAGTATGATGATACCCGTTTACCAACATACAATAGGAGTTTGCACAACTTACTGTTGACATTTTATGTTTTGATATGAGCAATTGATAAAATGTATCTTCTAAATGGTGCCAAGTAGCTACAAATGCAAGAGAGCCACAAAACAAGTTAAAAGGTTAAAGAAATAATTTCCATAGTGAAGGGTAGATATTAATGTATCATTCTAATAGAATGCAAATTTGTCATAAAGATTGAATAAAAATGTAAGGATAGATAAAAGAAGCATATGGACAAGTAGAAGCAGATGAAGACCAAATTCATTACAGAAACTTGAAAAGCATGATGAGCATGCTCCATCTACAGGATAACCAAGCTTGAAGTGTAGAAGGAAAGATAAAAAAGAATGGATCATATGGCCTGACCGCATATAGATTTGAAAACTAAAATTAACTGAAACCATGGAAAGTGACTTACCACAAGATTTTGTGCAAATTGTGTCCGATGTAGAAAAATGGGCAGAGGTTGCAATCCAAAACCAAGCACTTTCACTTCTCCATTTTGGCGGGCTACCTTGAAAATAAGGTTTCGTCCTTCACTTCTCCATTTTAGCTGGCTATGCCTGAAAACAAGGTTTCGACTCACTTCTCCATTTTGGTAGGCTACGATTGAAAATAAGATGTTGATGAAGGTTTTAGAGTATGTTTATTAAAATGAAAATTATGGCCAAGATTTTCATAATGAGCACATTTATTTAGTTATTTATTTAGTCATTTTTATTTGTTTGATATTAGTCATTTATTTAGTCATTTTTATTTGTTTGATATTAGTCATTTATTTAGTCATTTTTATTTGTCTGATATTAGTCATTTATTTAGTCATCTAGTTGTGATTTTACCCAATGACCAAATTAGTCATTTATTTGCCAAATACTACTAGTGTTAGTCACGTAGTCATTTATTTTCCAAATTCTACTAGTGAGGCCTTTGCAGTTAAGTGTTTGCCAACTTCTGACGGCATGTCAAAACACTGAGAATTGAGGGATTTATTAATATTTTAGTGGTTGAGTTATTTAATTGATTTATGGAGATATTATAAAGTTATAATTTGACTTTATAATAATTAGAAGCCACTTAAATATTTAATAAAGTGAGTTTTAATTCACTTAAGTCAAAAGGGGACGCCCAAGTTGGAGAAATGATTTTTAAAACATTACAAAGTGACTTAAATACATTTAAATCTATTTAAATGGAAAAAGTCGTGCCTTTTTGTAAGATAAATAGAAGCCAAGAAGAAGTTGACCTCACCAATTGATTATTTGACATCTTATTTTGGCTTCTTGATACTTGTGCCTAAGACAAGGGTTTCAGAGGATTTCACCATTGGAGAAATGAGGGATCTTCAATGTTTTGTGATTGTGAGGCTATAGAATACCAGCTGAATTGTTGCTTCTGAGAGGGCTTCACACAAGAGTCCAGTTGTGCTTCATCAGATATTTACCTTACATTTTTCTTTGCATAATCAATAAGGAAGGGTCTTGTGTTTTTATGAATTTTTAGGCAAAATTTGAAAAGTGCGCCAAGCATAAAATGGTGCTAAAACTTAAATTAAATCAATAATATGGAACTGCATTTTTATTAAGTATTAAGCAACTGCTACAGATAGATTGCAAACAATAAACGTGCCTAGAGGTCCTCAAATTATTTAAATAAGAAAATATGGCACATGCTAGTCAAGAACACTGGAAACTAATGAAATCCAACGCCCACCTCCCGATAATGGTTTCTCCCTGCCAGTAGCTGTAGCAAATGACTGGAGAACACAAGGTGCCCAAGATGGAAACCCCAAAAGTCCAAGATAGAAGTGATTTTAGCTTCCTTGTTCACACGCCTAGCTTGCAGAGGCATGCCTCCCAAGGCTAAAAGTACGGCTAGCAAGAAAGGAAAGTATGACTAGTAATCTGATGCACACAAACACTAAATGAAGGCATCTCAAGAAATCTAACCCTTATTGATTATACAAAGAAAACTATAAGGTAAATATTTGATGAAGCACAACTGGACTCCTGTGTGAAGCCCTCTTAGAAGCAAGAATTCAGCTGGTATTCCACAGCCTCACAATTGCAGAACATTGAAGATCCCTCATTTCTCCAATGGTGAAATCCTCTGAAACCCTTGTCTCAAGCACAAGTATCAAGAAGCCAAAATGAGATGTCAAATAATCAATTGGTGAGGGTGACTTCTTCCTAGTTTCTATTTATTATTGGTGTAATTAATTATTAATTACACTTTGCATAAGTTTACTTAGGTTTATTTAATTCCTAAGTTATAGGATCTCATCTTTATCTTATCAAGCTATCTTGTTGCTCAAGATAAGATTAGGTTTAGGCATCTTTGCTTTTATAAAGCAAATTATCTCTTGTAATTAATTGGTCTTTTCAAATATATCAAATTGCATGTTTTTATGCAAATCTCCGTTTTCGTTTTTATACGTGGAAGGTATTTTGGTTTGCAATGTCGGATCTTGGTTTTCTAACATGTACTCCGAGGCCTCGATTTGCGGCCCCTTCTCGGCTTTTAGGAGGAACCGCAGTCTGAGCTTGTTGAAGTCCCTCGAGGAGTTTCAATCCTTATTTTGTTATCGGCGTCTTGGATCGGTCAGGTTTTACATTTGGATTGAACTGCTTGGAAAAAGTCAAAATGGCTTTTATTTCATTGATTTTCATCACCGTTTGCCAAATCTGCGAGGGTTTCGAGCTCGGTGATTTATCTGATAGATTTGGGGGTCACCTGATTTTTGGAGCACTTTAGGCCCAAAAGGACCTCGCCGTTGGATTCGTAGCACCCACAAACCCCTATTTTGATATAAAATTTGTCGATTTAGACCGCGGTCGTCGAAGAAGCAATTTTTTACCCAAGGGCCGTGCGCATTTGAATTGCCTTCCGCGAGGGCATGTCGAAAAAATTAAAAAAAAATCCAAAATCAAAAAGTACGTTGTGGTTTTATGTGTGGCTAGTTATATTTGATCCAGCTGCCACCACTCAGCCCACAAGCGGCCGCAGCCACCACCTCGCCCGGCCGGACTCAAGCACCGCAGCGCGTACCATACATGCACCGCCGGTCAGCGCTTCCCGGCCCCTGAGGGCTTCGTAATAGGGTCTTATCGATTGCCCAAATTTTGAGACCAAGCCCCTGGTCGCCAATGCGACTAGGGCCGGCGGATTTAGCCCTAAAAGAATTTGTATAGCCAAATCGGACCTTTTTGCGGAGCACTTTCCGCGGAAAGCAGGCATATCTTGAGCATCACGGCATCACTTTACAAACAAGATAATAAAACCGAGCTGTTTTGATGCTATATGCATTGGTACTGGTGAGATTTTCTGGTTTTGCTTTTTTGATGCTTTTTTCTGCCTCAGAAGTCAGATGTTGCCTTTTTCACTCCGGGACGAATATCTTTTCACTCGCTTATCCATTTTTCACGATTTTCGTGGCGTTGGAAATCTAGTTTCGGCCTTTATGTAGATTTGAGGTCATTTCCAAAAAATGTGTAACTTATTTTAGACATGCATTCATTTTTGTTTCGTGTGCTAGGTTTGCATTTTCGATTATGTTTCTATAATTTTGCATCATCTTCTTATGCAATCATTAGGTATTGTAATAACGAACTAATATAATTTTGCATCATCTTCTTCCATCCATCTTTCATATTTGTACAACTCGCATGAGTTTGTCTAGTTTCCTGTTGTCTCCTTTTAGCTTCTTTCTTGCTTAGCTGGATACATCTTTGGTTTGCTTTGGTTCACACTTCACAGTGGGATTTTATGGTTCTTGATCCTCATTGGTTCAGATCTTTCCCATTTGAAGGCCATGTTTTTATGGTGAATGTTCCAGAATCTTGATGGTACTCGTCCTATGGGTAGTTTTAGTTTCAGTTTAGCATTGGCTTCGAGACACAGCTTCCAGATTTGTCACCATTATGGGTCCATTCATCCTTTCATCTACTGTTGTTCACAGATTCCAGAGTTGATCAGTATGTGAGTTTCCAGTGTTCCTTGGCATCGGTCTGCTATTGCATTTGTGATTCTGATTGGTATTTTGCAAGCAGTATCTTTCCTTGCTTGTCCGGATTTGGGGTTCCAGTGTTGCTTCATCAGAGTTCTTCAGTGATTCTTAGCGGCAGTTCATCTCGAGGGAGTTTCTCTCTCTTTGCATTTGTACATGAGTCCGAGGCCTTGTTTATTTGGGACTCATATTTGCATAATAATCTACTTCTCCCTAAGTTGCACTTATGGGGGTGTTAGAGTAATTAATTATTAATTACACTTTGCATAAGTTTACTTAGGTTTATTTAATTCCTAAGTTATAGGATCTCATCTTTATCTTATCGAGCTATCTTGTTGCTCAAGATAAGATTAGGTTTAGGCATCTTTGCTTTTATAAAGCAAATTATCTCTTAATTAATTGGTCTTTTGAATATATCAAATTGCATGTTTTTATGAAATCTCTATTTTTCGTTTTCTCTTACATGGAAGGTATTTTCACGGTTGCAATCGGATCTTGGTTTTCTAACATTTATCCCACAAAAGGCATGACTTTCCATTTAAATACATTTAAATGTATTTAAGTCACTTTGTAATGTTTTAAAAATCATTTCTCCAACTTGGGTGTCCCCTTTTGACTTAAGTGAATTAAGACTCAATTTATTAAATATTTAAGTGGCTTCTAATTATTATAAAGTAAAATTATAACTTTACAATATCTCCATAAATCAATTAAATAACTCAACCACTAAAATATTAATAACTCCCTCAATTCTCAGTGTTTTGATGTGCTGTCAGAAGCTAGAAAACACTAAACTGCAAAGGCTTGCATTGAGCCCAACATTGAACTGAAGGGGTGGAAATGACAATATCCACCATCATTTGCCATTGAGATCCCCTATCCACACATGTTAGCCTATGAGGATCCAAATAATAGGCTAACCCATCTGCTATTGACACTAACTAGAGTGGGGACATTACGACACCCTTGCTAAGATGATAAAATCACTCAGTCACCTCATGAAACATTGGATGATCTCCCTAAGAGTGGGATCAACCTCCAAAGAGGGTTGGTTCCCCTATAACTTCACCTAATCTAACCTATGCTACTATTGATTGTTGAGAAAAGAGAGAAGGAAACAATGGAATAAAACCTAAACTATAAAAGGTGATGCATGAAAGTTGATTTTAAGAAAATGTGCCAAAAACATGGAGAGTTAATGGTGACCTCTATAAATGCACCAGAATTAGAGAAATTGGATATTGGTTGTTTTGTTGTGATAGCAAAGAACCATGCTGCTTATGCTACTAATAGTCTTGAAGCACCTTATGTTGTTAATGGTAGTTTGTTTTAAAAAGCAACAAGGAACAGTGCTAAGGAAATTGCAAGAATCGTCTACGAACCCTAGTACATCATATAGGCTTGATGTTAAAGAATCCACAGATTGTTGTGCCCTCATTATTTTTTCCAAGCGATATCATGCATATAGAACTTCTTGCTGCAACTGCTCATGTTGCTGCTACAAATAGTCAATTTACTATTTTCTATAATCCAAGGGTGAGCCCATCTAAATTTGTTGTTCCACTGTTCATGTATGCTAAGCAATTTATCATACCCTTGTTTCTATTAGGATGTGTTTTAGGATGTTATTTGATATAGAATCTTCATGATTTTGAGATTGAACATGAAAGAAAATCTAAGTAGGACTACAGGGGGATTTGACAATTAGATTGAATGCAACAAAAATATTTTGAGAGTGTCACATGGTTCATAGTGGATGAGGGTTATTGAATATTCATTGAAACCTTGACCAACCCTTGATACCAGTTATTTCAATTTTCTAATGAAGAGAACTAGTTTATGTACTGAAGGAATCAAAGAGAACAAAGTTAAGACCTAGAAAATCTCTATTAAAATTGAAGGATTTCATCACTAATATGTGGAAGATGCACATTAAAATTCATGCTCTCAAGCAATGGATTTAAAAATTCAATGATAGGGATTAAGATGACAACATAAATGTGATCATTGAATGCACATTACTATAAAAAATGATAAATATATGAAAAAGGGATTGGCAACTATTGAGGCAGAATCATAAAATGCTCATAGATGCTACCATAAACTTTTTGGGGTTTCAAGAAACCATTGTTGAAGGATACCTATATAGGTGAATTTGAGATAAACCTTTTGAAGAGTTTGAAGCCATGAAAGGATGGAAGATTAGTCCACAAAGATAGGAGACCTCTTAAATAATACTATGATGGAGAACCGGATTTGATTCCCATAAAATTGTGTCCAAATGATAGGGTTGGTGGAGTAATTGGAAAGAGGGGAAGCACATTTATCCTTGTCCTTTGTACATGTTGGAAGATAATTGTTGATAATGGCAGCTCTGTGGAAGTCAAAATGATTTTCAAAATCAGAACATATCATAGATGGGGTAAGGTAAAAGTGAGTGTGAAAAATTGTAGAATTTACTATGGATAGTTGCAAGGATATAATGACAGTTAATGAGGTGGACAACAATTGAGAATATCTAGGGCAGTTTGGTGAGCTATGCAAAACTGATGGACAAAATCTTGGTAGTTTTGACTTAGTTTGAGCCTTTTGAGGGCATCTAGGAGCTATTTAAGGTACCTTGATGGTGGATAAGGTCAAGGCATGACTTTTTCTTCACTCAAACACCTTTTTGGAGCACTTTTAGGGGCTGCAAAGAAGGGAGGACAGTTTTGGACGCCCAAGGAGTTTGACCCAGAAAGTTGATTCAAACATTTGTCCTTCTTTATTCAACACTTTTTCCTATTATATAGCAGCTATTAAGCAACATATAAAGCAAGCCTAAGGGAATTTTTTAACTAGTTCTTACTCTCTAGTTTCTACATTGTAACTAGTTGTCATAGTTCTTTCAAGCTAGAGCAGCTTTGTAACTCCACTTTCAGACTTGTACATAGCAGTATGTAACACCTTTTATCAATGAAATACAACTTTTTTCCTTCTCTAAACTGTACTTTATGTGCAAATATAAATGATTGATATATTTTTCTATGATTTGATATGAATCCTCAATGTATCTCTCATTCTTTTAGCACCTTTTTGCAGAGATATGTGTGCCTTATGCAAGTTATCTAGGTTATGATAAATAGTTTTTAGAAACTTCTAATTGTGAAGATAGCTATTTTTTCCTTTTAGAATTGAAGAAACCCCATCTTTCCTATGAAATACTGATGTATAAGTGTGTAGAAACCTGAGTTGTGCATGAAACGACTTATTTCATTTGATCATATTGTGAGTCCAAGCTATAGTGTAGGTTTGAAATCTTTTTGGTGTATTACCTTTTAGAGTTTAGGTTTCATTCCATGTTTTCCTTCTCTCTTTTCTCAACAATCAGCAATAGCATAGGTTAGATTAGGTGAAGTTCCAAGGGAACTAGCCCTCTCTAGAGGTTGATCTCCACAATTTGAGCCCACACTCAAGGAGATCATCCCATGTTTCATGAGGTGGTTGAGTTATTTCATCATCTCAGCAATGTGAACAATTATTTTCTCTAGGAAGCCAAACTTACTATCCTCCATCTTGCATCTTCTCTATCCATGTATGGAGAGATGCTTATTTTCTTCATATGTCGCATAAAGAATGTACAAGTAGTCATTAGTTTTATTTCATGGGTTTATAATTTTTTCACTGATAAAAGGGAGAACCCATCATAATTGTTTGTGGGTCCTCACTCTTATAAATGGCCAGCCTATTGGTTTATGCTTGGTTTATGCTCCCAATATAGTTAAAGACAAAAGTGAGAAATTATATGGGACTGGATGTCTAAAAATCTTCTTAATGTTGATTGATTTATAGGAGGCAATTTTAACATGGTTTAACATCCTAATGATCATAGTTGGCCCAACCATACTAATTTTCTAATTAAGCAACAATTATAAGGCATTGGACCCAAACACAAAAGACCCAATAGGGAAAAAAGTAAAATATAAAAATGGTCAAATGCCAAAGTCCAAAGACAACAAAATGACAACTAACCATCAGTAGAGTAAAGATTTGTTTTTAAAACATAAAAACAAAGAAAAGAAAGAAGCATCAAATTACATAGCAAGATTTTCCCAATCCTCCTTGAGTAAATTAAGGATGTTATGGTTCTAAGAGCTTGTACTAGAATAATTAGTCTTTTCATGTTTTTTATTTCATCTTGTAGCACAAACCCGAGGGTAGCCATCGAGTGGTGGATGACCTTCAAACTAAAGCAGGAAAGACCACTCAGTTTTCTTTCCATGTCATCCATCTGAGCCAACAAAGTAGAGACATCATGGGTCATCTTCATACACTTAGAGTAACCATCCATTTTGGGTTCCTCAATAGGGGTAGTTTCCTCTAAATCAGAAAGCATAGCATTAAGTTTACTACTAAGTTAAGTAGTGAAGAATTTGATAAATAGTTATATTATTGTAATTATGTGAGGATTATTAATCCAATACACAACAAAAATTTCATTCATAACAATAATTGGTACACTTGATCTAACTACATATTTGGGGATGATATAAAGCTAAGTAGACTTGAAAGATTTTATTTATCTCCTAATTTTCATGTTGTCCAAGATACATTTGGTCATTATGTTAGAGTAGTTTATTCTTCTACTCACTCATATCATTTTTATTTCTTTTTCTTTGTTTTAGGGGATGTTAATAGTAGTGTTGATTCCAAGCTTCCATAAAAACTTAGTACTTTACATTTAGATAATTCCTCTTGCATGGCCGGTCTTATTGTAATGTGGAATTATATTCCCAAACCACTTGCAAGGGACTCATATAGAGAATGGCAGCACCAAGCTAAGTCACAATGTGTAGAATTCTTATGTGCTTTTGGAAAGAGATTAGCTTGGTAGAAAAAATGTAAAGAAAAATTGGGCTACAAGGGAAGTTGGAACACACCAGAAAACTTCTCAATGCAAATCCTAATAATTTCAATTTACAAACTTTTATTGCCTCTTTAGAAGCTCTACTTCATAAAATTGACATCTATAAGGGGCAAGGAGCTAAAATCAAAGCTAGATTACACTAGGTTAAGGAGGGTAATAGAGGTTATAGATAATTCTTCAAGTATCTAAATTATAAACATAAAATGGAGTATATTGGAGTTATTTAAGATGAAACTAGTAATGTTCACACTAATTTGGAAGAGGTTAAAGGTTTGTTTCAAAAAATTTATGAGAGGTTGTTTGGATATGGAAGACTTTGAACATGTTTTTTCAATGGCCATTAATAAAATTCTAGGGATTGATGGGATTTTAGTGGAGTTCTATTGAAATCTATGTGGCATCAATTAGATATGACTTTTATTTGTTATACCTTGAGGTTTTGGATCAAGGTTCCTGTTGATGGTCAAAATGGCACAGCAACATGCAAACAGAATATTGCTACTCTATTTCTCTTGAAAGAGAAAGACAACACATGGATATCTTAGCTCCCAAGGTCCTTGTAGTTGGTTCTCAACTGTGCTGATGTTGCTCAATGGTCAATGTAACAGTAATGTTCAAGGGGCCTGCTGCTGTTGAGCTTCTGGGTTGTTCTGAGATCAAGCATGAAGTTAAACCTACTCTAACCAGGGTTCTTAAAGAAATAGAAAAAGATGGATCAGAGCTTTGGAACAGAAAAGAATGATACTTCACCTAATTTAACCAGACTTGTTATCCTTCAAGGAATTGTAAACTAAAACTGAAGAACAAAATTAACTTGTGATTAACACACAGTTGCATTCATTCCCAGTGTTGATTTCTACAACAGAGTACTAGTTACCATTTTAAATAAAACACCAAAATAACATTCCATTTCTTGAAGGCTTCACAAATCAAATGATTAACTTAAGAAAAACACCATTCTAAAACACAATCTGAAGTAGATTAAGATCTGGTTGCTTCTACTGTTAGTGAAATAGATAAGCAACACTTACAAAGCTGGCACAATCACCAGTGTACATAAAATATAGGACTCCAAATTGTTTCCATTTATATTAAGAAAAAATGAAAAGATACATTATTGGCTTCTATTGAATCTAACTGCTAACCAAGAAGACAAAAGGGAGCTCCCATTACAAAGAACCATGATGCAACCCTGTCTCCTCTATTTTTGCTAACTTTTTCTCCTAACTTCTGGCTACAACTTCTAACTTTCTAAACTTTTTTCTTTCTCTCTTCTAACTATCACCTGTCTAACTTTTGTTTTTCTAACCCTTTACAAAGAGGCAAGAATTCCATTTATACAGAATGTACCAAAAAGAATGTGTTGTCCCATGTATTAGGGTTTACAAAATATCTTCTTTCAGGAGGGTGGGCTCTCAGATCTTTCCGAAGAGAGTCAATGTTGCATTCAATGTGAAGCCATGTTGTCCATGTTGGTGATGGATTGACCTCAGGAGAAACCTTCAGATCTTTTGTAGCTGTAGCATTTACTCCTGATATCCGTGTCTATCTTTCAACCCCTTCGAAGGACTGCCTTGAATGCTCTAAAGCATTTTTCCATTAATACTGATCTATCTCTGCCAGTGGTCACCACAGCTGTCCTTGTGAGTCATGGTTGCTTCCTTCCTTCGGCCTCCTTCATGTTCTAGGCCTTTCTGCACGTTGACCGTCTTCTGGAAGCATCATCGGGCCTCCCTTTAGATTTGAACATCATCACCCGAGCTGATCCATCGCCTCTTGATCTCAGAAGGAGTCCATATTGTTTGCATTATGTTGGTCTTCTTCAAGGTGGTAGTTAATCGGTCAAATTGTCGCCGGTCCGCCCTCTTAGCTCCTTCTGATTGGTTAAACATATGCCATGCAAGACTCCCAGGTGGGAAAAAGTCATTCAAATGGAATCGCATGTCGGTGAGACACCATCGGTGTCTCCCCAATGTGATTACATCCCACAACAGTTATCAGCATGAGATAAGACAGTCAGCGAGACCCTTCAGCGAGCTGCAGAAGTCATAGCGATATCCACCATGGTCGCTGAGACAATCGCCATTGGCCAGACATCATAGCGAGCCCAAAACATTTGGCCAGGAGTCTCTCCGATGTCTACCTTGTGAACAAACGTCAATGAGACACTACCGGGTCGGCAAGATGTTACCCCGAGCTCACTCCGCCTTGGCAAGACCATCGCACTCGGGAAGACATCTCACCGCATTCATTTCGGTCACCCTGAGCTAGGCCTGAGCCTCTTTCATTTCGGTAAGACTCCCCACGGTCGGCAAGATGTCACGACGAGCCCCTTTCCTATTCTCCTTGAGCTCACTTTGTTTCGGCGAAACCTTTCCCTTTTGGCGAGACCTTTCGCCGAAGACAATACCTCTCGACAAGATCTCCCTGAGCTTAAATTTCTTTCGGCGAGCTCATCTTATGTCAAGGAGATCCCCATTTATCGGTGAGACCTTTTGGTCACGTTAGATCTTTCTCCCCGAGTTCATTCATATTCCCCGAGCTCGCGCTCCTTCTACTTCGACAAGACTCCTTCAAGTCGGTGGGATGTCACGGTGAGGCACAGAATCCTTTAGCGAGGTCATTTTTCTATCGGCCAGATCTTTCCAGGTCAGCAGGACCTCACGGCGAGCTAAAACCATTGTCCTCGAGCTCAAGCCTCCTTCAGCGAGACCCCACAACCATCGGCGAGACCTTTCACCGAAGACTCTTTCCTTCGCCGAGACATTTTGGAGTCGCCCAGACATCATACCGAATGGATTCATTCTCCCCGAAGGCACATCCTATCGGTGAGACATTTCGCAATCACCGAGACCTCATGGCGATGAAATCTCCCTTTGTCGATTCCATTTTATTTCAGCAAGAGTTCACCCTGTCAGTGAGACTTTTTATGAAGCCATCCTTCTCTCGGCGAGATCCTTCCGAGGATGCCTCCATTTTGCTGAGACTCTGATGGATCAGTGAGACCTTACACCGATATTACCTTATGTCGGCGAGACATCTTTCCTTCACCGAGACATTATGGAGAAGTCTCTTCTTTTCGCCGAGAGCTCATGTTACTTCGGGGAGACCTCCCTTAGTTGGCAGGACATCCCCCCAAGCCCTTCATGTTATACCAAAGACTGACCCTTCGACGAGACCCATGCCAATCGGCCAGACCTCCTGTCGAAGGAAAAATTATCGCCGAGCTCAAACTTTCAGTGGGACCTCCTTCTGTCGGGCAGACTCCTGGCGATATCACTTTTGTGTTGCCGAGAAAATATCATTCTCCCACCGATGAAGCAATATTTCAATGTGAGAAAATGGGTTGGCAATACTGCAAGACCTCACACCGATAAAATCCTTTTGTGCTTTGTCGGCGAGACTAGATGCACTCGCCAAGACATCCCTCTGCTGCAAAAGTTTCTCACTGAGATGTATATTCTTATCGGTGGTCGACAAGATACAAAGCACTCAGAAAGACCACCCACCGAAGACACAACTCTTGCCGAAGTGTTTTCTCGTTCCGCGCTAGTCGGTGAGACATGAAGAACTCGCCGAGACTTCTCTCTGAAGAAAAGTCTCCTGCCGATATGTGTATCCCTCTGTGTTCGGTCGGTGAGACATAAAGATATCGCCAAGACCTCACTCTCAAAGAATACTTTCATGCCGATGGGGAAACTCTTAGTCGCCAGAACAATGATTAATGTCTTGCTGATAGGTACCTACATGTGAATTCCAATCGTTGTGACATCCCTGAGGTCTTGCCGACAAGCAACACAGACGTATATTAACAAAATGCATTATGGGTCGGGGAGACCTTAATAATCTCATGTCGATATGAACTATAATGTGAAGTATTCAAACTCAATGGAATTTATAGTACTACATGGCCAAATATGGGAAAAATATGCTCATGGTGGGACTTATTTGAAAAATTGTGAGTATGAACAACATGTAGAATCATCAGAATTTTCTAGTTCCAACACCCCCTTTGGATTTTAAACGGAAAGAGCCAAGCCACCAGTCGGCAAGACATCTGAAAGGTCCCAGCGACCTTCCTCTTGAGGAGTTTTATGCTGAATGTGATTGAGGCATGCCTTTAGTTGGCTTCCCTGAGAGATATCCTCAGATGAGTGATTCAATCCTGCAAAACAAATGCCTCCATTAGCCCTCAAGAGAACATAAAATATATCATAATGAAATACACCATTGTCTATGATAATGTCATTCAATACTTTAGCAAGAAGGAAACCAACTCAAGCTGAAACAGAACCAAAAATTTAACAGACCTAGTAGACAACCCAGGAAGAAAACAGAAGAACTCCCAAAGGGAAAAGCAAATAACCAAAGGGAATGAAAACAAACAAAAAGAAGGGGGGGACCCATTTTATCACATAATAAAATGGGGTGGTTATGCAAGGCATAACAGTTCCTTAGGGCCTAATATTAATAATGACCTTATCAAACTTCTAAAAGTAAAAAATGATACTATCTTTGGATGGCATCCTATTACTTTGCTTAACACTTCAATTAAAATCATTGTTAAAGCCATAGCTACAAGGATCAAACATGTGGTTAAAGGGATAGTTAGGCCAAAACAAACTAGGTTCCTTAGTTGGATATTTATCCTTGATAACATTATCCTTGCTTGGGAAACTTTAGAATAAACTCAACAATCCAGAAAAAATTCCATGCTGATTAAGATGGATTTTGACAAAGCCTATGATAGATTGCGTTGGAGTTTTATTCTCAATATGTACAATGGTTGGGTTTTGGTCCTAGAATTTGTAAACATGTCTAAATGCTTCAAAGATGGCAATGTGTGGTTATAAACAAAGAGTTTTTAGACACATTTCCCTTACAATGTTCAATCAAACAAGGTTTTTCATTGTCATCTTTTCTCTATGTTCTTGTTATTGATGTTATTGGTTTTCTATTGCAAAATTACAACTAAATGAGCTTGATAAGGGGTATTTCTAATCCCAATGGTGCAGTTGTACTTAATTCTATTTTGTTGATAACATGTTTTTTCTCCAAAAATTTGAAAAGGAGATTAATAATATGATTTAAGTCCTTGATCCTTATTTATATATGCCACATTCAAATTTAGCTCATCATAAAACTAAATTTTTTATGGTGAAAACGGATCTAGCTCCTTAGTGGATTCTAAAAGATTGGAAGAAAATTCAAATCATGGGAAAATTTCTCACTACTTGGGCATTCTCTTTGGGGTGGATGTTTCACCTTTTGATATGTGGAATTGGTTTCTAAATAAACTAAAAAATAATCTTTACTCTTGGGGGAACAAATTTTTATCTTTAGCAAGCATGATTCAAGTTGTGAATTGCATATTTCTTGCATCGCATGTGTACTAAGTTCCTCTTGCTAGATACTTTTAAAAATAGGTTATGAAGACTTAAATAAAATCATTCGTCATTTTTTATTATCTAATTGGAATGTTGATGTTTGTTTCAAATACATGTTTTGGTTGCATTGTATCTAGCCTAAAGCTAAAGGTGGATTGGGTCTATTGGATCTGAGAACTCAAGGGGTTTGTTTGTCTACTAAATGGATAATTAGAGGTGTTACTAAAGATGAACCATAAAAAAAATTGGTTTGTTATTGTATCATATAGACTATTGTCAAGGGGAAATGGCAAGATGTCAAATGGTTAAAAAAATTATGTTGGTCCCTTGCTTTCATATAAAAGCTTCTTTTCCTTTATAGTCCATATGGAAGGCATGACAACATGTTTGTAAATGTCTAAACTAGAAAAGTTCATCCTTGCAACATGGCTTTAGTTTTGGGTCTTTTTCTATTTGGTGGAATAGAATGGTGCAACATAAAGGCCAACCCCTTGTTGTCTCCTTTCCAAGGGATGCTTATTATTTATTCAATAAAGGGATTCAATAGTTTGAGGATTTGTGGGATTTTAACTCTTTGGATTGGGCTACTTAGCATCACATTAAGAATATTTTTTGTCTAAGCAATAAGTCTAAAGGGTTTGTCATTTTTGTTAAATCAATGGTTCCTATGGACCTTGTTATGAAGTTTTCCACTCCCCTGCACTATCATTTTCTCAAGGATAGGTGGTGGCTATCTAATTATCAGTTTGTTTGTTTTCCTTTAAGAAAGGTTTATTTGAGTATCCTATCTTCTTTTTCCGGTTCAAAGTGTAAGTGGAACTGGAATCAGACGCGAACTTTGAACTTTGTGAAAGTTCCAATTCTGGTTTCGGTTCCGATTCCACCCCCATTTCTTTTCTTCATCGTTGTATTTGTTATGGGACCAGATCCAGGTTTGGAGCTGGGTAAGGGAATTGCTAAGGTCCTTTGTGTTGTTCTAACTCCAGGTCCGTGTTCTCCATACTTTGGGTGTTCACGAGAGATAATTGTTTATTCGCATTGTTTGCTCCGCCTCCGACCTACATAATTAATGGCATTAATTGTAGCCTCTTCGCACACACAAATTGATTTTAAATTCCTAATTATGTTTAACTGGCTCATTATCTTTGTTATTCGAGACATTTAAGTGAACCAAATTCAGAAAAGACTTCAAGAGGATTGATTTTATTGTG
>VDFB02016332.1:0-14050 GCA_007258455.2 Sequoia sempervirens
TGTTGTTGCACCAAAAGATCGACATGTTAATGCCCGATACAAGGTTTGGTTAAGAACCATAGGAGGCGGTTAGACCATGTCACAAACCCCAAGCGCTAGTGCTACAAGGAAGACCAAGGGTCACACCTTGCAACAAATGACACTTGTGGGGTAAATGGTCAATAAGGCTCCCTTATTATAGGTCATTTAGACCTTCTAATGAAAGAATAAATAGATGGATCAATCCTAGATTGATATGTTGGTCTCTCCTCAAGAACTAGGATCTTCCCAATTATTCTTTCAATGTTATTTAGGGTCATTTGGATCCTATCAATTGGGTCCCTTATTTTAGAAAATGTAGCTTGATAATCCTTATTATTTTTTATCTTGGCATCCTCTTCTTTTCTCAATCCCACCCATTTGTTCTTTCTATCACTAGCCTCTTCATCATCCCTACAATTCCTCAAAACATCTTCACTAAATGCAGTTGATGTTGGAATTTTTACCGTTTGATGTTAATACTAACTTGATTAATGAAACATTTGGGATGAAAGGCTCTTTAAATCTCTTGGGTCATTATATAAAATTGAATCATTGGATAAATTTGCTCCAATCCCTCCCTTGTGACTGTGAAATTAGAGAAGGTTGTAGAAAATGGAAAGAATGGCCCCTTCTTTTTCCCATTTAGATGGACCTTGCCTAAATCACTAATTTTCCACATTACTTCAAAAATGAAAGTCTAAAAGGCACATATTTTGTAATACATGGGAACCAATAGGGAACCCATACACTCTTATGATTGTGGAGTCAATGTGGAGATACCAATCTCCCTAATTATGCTAAAATCCCAATTTCGGTACCTATTTTTAGGTTTTCGAAAATCCATAATTTCCTTTTGCAAACTAACCTCTTCAACCCCCAAATGTGTTACAATATTTTTTACAAAATTATTCTCAAACAACACAAAATTAAATGGATCATAATTCCTATGAAAGATGTGGGTCTAGCATTCCAAATAGGAAGAAGGTTTCCTCTTCCATATTCCATGTGAATTTACAAGGATTTGTCTCATTTCCCTCTTCCTCCATATAAGAACATATGGCACAAGAATGAGTACCATGTGAAATCGATCACCTCATTGCTTTTCTTGATCTCCACTAGTTGCTTGTGGATTGCATTGGCAATGAAAGTGGAAAAGTCAAACTCATTATTCACTATGGGATGATGGATATCAACAACCATGTACATGAGAGGAATTGATATTTTGGTTTGGGAATCACCCTTAATAGTTGGCTCAATGCATAGTAAGTTATGATAAAATAATCTTCAAAGGTATCTAGACTAAAGGGCTTCACCTCATGGGTAGGGATTCTCCAACCTTAAATCTAAACCTTGGGAGCCAATGAACCCTAAAACTATTCTTATCTTGTTGGTATTTTTTCTTAAATAGGTCAAAATCAATGACCTTGTTGGAAACCAAATTCAAGCAATAGACCTATGTGTTTAATGGTGAAAAAGAGGGTTGCATCAAAATGAATCAACAAGATGATGAACCACTACTTTCCATCATAAAACATTGAATTATGTGTGTGATAAGTTCAATAACAATCTACGGAAAAGAGGCTTCTAGGGTCCTTCCATCTATGTTCTGTGTAATAATAATGAGGAGTGTACTTCAAACCTTTCTTTTAGCGTCCTTATGCTAGGTATATTTGGAATTTTTGGTGGGGAGTTTGGGGAAATCCCTGTGTTGATGCCTCTTCTTTGATAGAGTTTTGGAAAAGCTTTGGGAGGCCCCCTACTAAGACGAATTTTCTTCAAATTGCTTAGATTATTGGCCCTACCTTTATTATTTGGAACCTTTGGCTTAAGAGAAATAGGAGGATTTTTGAAGATGTGAAGTGGGAAGGTGATCTTTTTTAGAGGAAGATCTTCAGCAAGATCTAGGAGACTATTTTAGCTAAGTGTGATCTATCTGTTACTATGGATCCAAGTGATCTGTCCTTTCTAAGGAAGCTTCATTTGGAGGGTAGAGGATTTGGCTACTCTACTAGTAATGCCCCTCATCAGGTCAAGAAGAAGTTTCATCAGGAGTGTAGGTGGCAACCACCTCCTCAAGGAGTTCTGAAGATAAATACTGATGGATCTTTGAGGGGGAAACTTGGGCATGCTGGTATTGGTGGTATTGGTAGATACAATAATGGATGTGTGGTATTTTTCATTTTTATTTATAAGGGGCGCCATTCTAATAATCTCATGGAGGCTTCAACTATTTTTCATGCTATTGAAAGAGGCTATTCTCTGGGATGGAAGAGGATTATTTGTGAATCTGATTCACAAATTGTAGTTGATATACTAAATGAGCAGAAATTTGATGGTATTAACTGGAAACTAGCAGTAGTGATCAAAAAAATTGTGAATCTATGCAACTCTTTGGAATTTGTTTCCTTCTATCATATTCCTAGGGAATGGAATAGAGTGCCTAATCTTCTGGCGAAGTGGGCTTTTGAGCATGTGGAGAGGTGGATTATTATAGACTATTGGGGACTTTTATCCTCAAAACTCTCTATGTCCCTCAAAAGGATGATCATGGAAGACCTTCATATGTAATTGGTTCCTTTGTTGGGTTCCTTTAAGTAATTTTGTTGTGGGGTTGGTTGGTTTCTTTTGTGGGCTTTTGACTATATTGCTTTGTAATACTTCTTTGATTCAATAATTGTTTACCCCTTTTTTTGAAAAAAAAAGGATGCCACTAACAATTAGAAGCTAACCCTAACTGTTATAACAACTATGAGAAAATATTTTAAAGATCAAAATGATGTGTACCTTACTGCACTTGAAGGTTGTTTTTAGGGCACAAAGGACTCATTCACCTTTAGTGGCGAATGGGTCCTTGTTAGGGTTTCTAAAATTGAGATCTAGGTTATTTTCCTTGATGTCTGCACTATTAGATCCTCGGTTGTCAACTCTCAAAAACTTGTAACATTTTTTTTAACTTCAATTCTTTGTTCTTACACTATGAAGGTCAACTTTGCAACTTGATAACTTTTGTAACTTCACTTTAAACTTCTTCTCCACTTGATCTTCAACTTGTAAATCTGCAAACACGCATTCAAGGGAAGGAAAACTTTTTAATTGTTAGTGAATAAGGGTTTTCCTAAGTTAAACCCCATTTAGGTAATTAAACCAAATGATGAAATAAGGAAATTGAAGCATGAAACATGAAACATGTAATTGATGATACCTTGGATGTTGTCTTGGAGTATAAATATGCAATATAACATGTAGTGGCCATGAAGAATGTAGATCTTAGATGTGAAACAAGGCTTGCAAGTATATCCACAATGCTACGTCCACTATCATAGCTCAACAACATGCAAGAATGCACTAAACCCTTGTCATGATGAAATGATCTTGAATTGCTGCAATAGACTCTTGATAATTTTCTTTGAAATGCTCTTGTAATGCTCTGATGATTGAAAAATTGAATGCTTAGGCCTCTTGTAAACTTGCTAGATCTTGTTTGAATGTTTAAGCTGACCCCATATTTATACAAGCTCTCATAGAAATCGGGGCCCCCTATTCTGATAGTACTTGTTTTTTGCCATTTGCAAACCCTAGTTCATCATAGAAAATGTTGGAGCTCTACAAATTCTCTCACCAAATTCTTTAGATGCCAAAGGAGTTAATTGATGGCTCTGATTGTATAATTTAGAGAAGAAATCATGATGAAAACCTTATAGCAATCCATCATGTCTTCCATTAATCTCAATTTTCATGAGCCAAGAGCCTCTAGCTATCTATTTTCCAAGTTTAAATGAGGGTTGTTGATCTAATGATGATAGGACAAGAGCTAACGATCAGAAACAATTTGGCCAGTTTATAAATATTTGACATGCATTGACATATTTTCAACTAATAAATTCAATCCAAGTGGGCTAAATTTACATGTCATCAAGTAAACCACGTGGTAGCTTTCCACAATTCTACAATCTAAAAATATAACCACTATAAAGAGCTTACAAACTCTTAAAATCCTCCTGATATTATGCCAGGTGTCCAAATTCCACTAACATTTGATAGAAAACCATTAGAAATATTGAGAAAACACCACATGTCCCTTTTCTACAATTTTGTGAGCTTCATTTAGGTCTTCTCAGAACATCTTGCAAACTCACAAAATGCCTCAAAAGTGCATCATGTTTCATGTCTAGTTCCTCATAAAAGACTTGTAGCTTCAAATAGTGCCTTGATGCCATGTGTTGTTCATTCTGTAGTATTTCAAACCTTTAGTACAACAAACCTCTTGTGAAATGATAAAATCCACTTAAAATGAAGACAGTTGTCTATGCTTTCGCAATTCCATAGAGCATTATTTCCTTAATAAAATGTTCCTCGCAAACTCATGGAATAGGGCATAAAATCAATGGGGAGCATATATTAGGTGTGGGAAACTTAAGCAACTTTAAAGCATGTGCTCTTAAGAACAACCTTGAGTTACTAGGGAATAAAGGGGCAAAAAAATTAATAAAGGGGAGCACAACAAAGGACCCTAAGTAGTTAAGAAATATTTTAAAAACGGGTCCAATTGATAACCTAACAAAAGGGATTGATAAAGGCACAGAGTGAAGGCCTTAAATTGCAACTTAAAGATTGGGTAACCGAAGCAGGTGGTCAATGCAAAGTTAAAAACAAAACTATAATGACATTTCCTAGAATTATTTTTTCTAGGGTTTCAAAGCCTGAATGCATACATAAAGCAAGATTTTTAACAAACCCTAACATGAATTGTTACATTTTAAAACTTGGGACTTAGGGAAAAAACTGAGAACCATAAGAATGTGGAAAAAGTACTATCAATTCCTAGAGCTAGGTGATGGCTTAGGTGGGAGGCTATTATTTCCAAGGCTCTTGGCTTTGCAGTTCACCACTATGGACTAACCCTCTTCTTTTTTTTGTAAGAGGTAAACATCCATAAGTGAGCTAAGTGGTAGGCTTAGAATAAGGAGGAGCCAAAGAACAATCTAGATCTCATGCTTAGAAGGCTAACATCAATAACAAATACTAAGCAAGTTTAGATAGAAAACATCTTAGATATACTCATCTATCTAATCTCAATATTTATTGTCTTTATTAAATCCTTGGAGAGATCCACGTCTTCATAGATCAAGTCTTTTAAGAAAAAACCAAAATATAATATTTTTTATACAAATATAAATATAAAATAACTATAAAGTATTTATAGTACATCTAAAATGTTTTATTTTAAAATAACATAATAAAATAGAAAATAATACATTAACCAAAAGAATCCGATTTTAATTTAATTTTAACTTCCACGACCATAATTATTTTGAAAAACTAAATTACTTTACCTCTTGGACTATCTTAGAAATTTAGACGCCCTCCCGAGAGGAAAAAAGAAAGAAAAGTGATTGTTTAATTTGAAATTTGAACACTTCGAGATTGATATGGAATACTCGGACGGAACTTTCATTCATTTGTCGTCCTAATTTCTGGACGACATCAAGGCAGGCACGTCCATCTAAAATAAAATAACTGAACATTAATCAAGTAGATCTAAAGTATTTTATTTTAAAATAAGGAATTTAATAATAAAAAGTCTGATTTTAATTTTATTTTAACACCAAGTCAGTCAGACACGTTCTAATTTATAAACGGCCTGAAATACAAAGAAATGTTTTTCCAAACACTTGGTCTGTTGCACCGACAAGACCGTTGAATGAATGCAATCAAGTGAAGGAACACTGGAATTACCATTTCATAATGCGCGTGCCCTCAGTGTTATCGTTGCCATTTTTGGTGGGTTTGTGAGGAGAATTACTTCATTTCTCTCTTCCTTCTTTCAGATCTAAGATTGTGAAGAGGGTGAGAATTCCATTCCAACGTAACAAATCCTCTACGCGTCTCTCATTTTTTAATAGAACAGAGGAGATTTTCTCCACCCACACAAATCAACAATAAATTGGAGGGTACTCTTCGCCATCACCAAAACGGGTGGAAGATGACTAAGTAGAGAAACAATGCATTTAATCAGAAATACTGTTTGATTACCAATTTTTAACCTCTCTCAAACGTTGCAAACCCTGGACGGTGTATTAGCAAGCATGAAGGCACAATGCAATTTCATTTGGTTTAGAGGGTTCCTTCCAAGTTTTGGAGCAGAAAACATAGTCAGAATACTCATCCACACTTAAAATGTCTTTAAACCCACAAAAGAAGAATGGATTCAGCTGAAAAATTGCATTACACGGCATTTGCATTTCGAAATATACATTCGTCTACTAACGTGTTTCGTTGTTATTGCAACGAAACAACCACGCATGCACCACTGCTCCTTCGTTAGTCCCGGCTTTGATCTATTAAAGGCCTGGGATATGAAATTGTATCCGACCCAACAAGCCCATTTGGAGGAGGATAAGAGTAAGAAGAGATGTGGCAGCGCACGACAATTGATGTTGAGGGAGTATATGCTTCTTCTTCCCAAGCAGAACAACAGATGAAGCGATTTCTTAGGGATCTTGGAGGAGTTCAGAAAGTTGAGGTTGTGGGAAGGAGAGTTACGGTAGATCACGAGACAAGCTCCATTACTAAATCTCAACTAGGTATAATACGTTGCTCGCACTCTTTTTTCATGCGTATTATCCAAATCTTTGTATTTTTACTTTGTCCATTACACTGCACACGCGACCTTTGTATTATCGCATGCCTTTGTTTTTCTTCCCTTATACAATATTAATAGTGTACCACTTTCTATCCAATACCACCTAATCACATATGTTTTTTATTGTGTATTCAGTTGAAAAACTGCAGAGCAAATGTCGCGTTGCAAAAGTTGTACAGAGGGCAAATTAAGGAGATGCATGGAATGTTGCATCAGCACTTAGGATATGAAATTGTTTCTCTGATTATTATAGAATTATGAATAAGTATCTTATAGTAAGAAGTGATTAGAGTTTGAAGGGATTTTGCAATGAAAACAATGGAAAACCATACTAAATTTTTATTGTCATTCTGTGTGATGTTCAATTTAAAATAAAGGCGTCTCGGTGAAAGTTTGCGTTTTGGGATCTATTTATTTTATGAAATAATTTTACATACATTTGTAAGAAGATATTTGTGATCTATAAATTTGATATATTTCGTGTTCAGATATAAATTATTACATTTAAAATGAATGGATGCAAAAGAAATTGACAATTTTATTTTTAAATTATATAAAGCTTAGATTATTATTAGATTTATTTTTTGTTTTTAAATAATATGATTGTATCTATATTTAAAAATTCTTATTCATATTAAAAAAAAATGCAACTTTTGTTAAGTATAGCTATGGTTAATTCATTGTCATATATATACATATAATATTCCAGAGGTTTTCATTTTTAGTGACGGAAAAAATCTTTAAAAATTTATCTTGAAATCTCATTAATTATTAATATAGTTCTTTAATTTATGTTTATCATGATTTAATGAATTATAGTCTAATTTTGTCACAAGGGTACATGTTCTCTTAGGTCAACCATTAAAATACATGTCTAAAAGATAAAAATAACACTCTTCAAGCATACATATTTTCCAAGCATACTCATGAAGATCTAGTTTCCTTTTTAGTGCACCAAATCAAGTGTTGCAATATGAATGATATATCTTCAAATGCTTAGACATATTACATGGGAAAATGACAATGTCTTTAAATAAAATAATATAACAATGATTCATGTAAATTCATGTTTATTCATCTTTTGAAGGGAAAATATTTTGTGGAAATTAGCAAAAAAATAAATTCTAAATTCTAAACTTGAAAGGGCCAAGTCTATAGTAGTGATTTTTACCTTGTGATCATAAAAATGACACTAGACATAATGAGGAAAAAATTAGCATGCAATATTCATTACATGAAAGTATGTGCATTTATAGGAACACTAAATGCATGGATAAGGAGAACAAGTTGGGATGAATAAACGTGTGGTTGCAATAAGAGATGGGTGTATAAGGATGTGTATAATAAATAAGAATATTTATAATGGATAGGTAGATGTCATTGGTCAATAGACCCAATTTAAATAAAAATATGAGATATGTCAATATATTAGTGTATTAAAGAACTCTTTTCACAAAAAAAAAATACTAAATAGAAACATCATGAATTTGTAATTTCTACTATAATATTTCTTTTTTACCAAATTAATATTTTTGAAAATTGTATGTAGTACATTTTTGTAAACTTCAAAGGTAATATTATATAATTCACTTTTATAATTTCAATTAACTAATACAAATGAAATCAATCAAGTGCTTTATAAAAATTGAGTAAGTTTAAAAATAAAATAATTAAATAATTATTATTTTTTATATATTAACTTTCCTAAATTTCATTTTTTATTAGTTCTAATATGATATAAGGTACATAATAATTATTTTATTAAGACAATATATTTTATAATACAAATATTTTATTTAAAAAATATAAAAATTAACTATTATTTAGTTCATAAATATTTAAGTAATATAATTATATCCCTAATTCAAAAATGTATATTTATATAACCTATTACAACAAATATTATTTCCATCACAAGCTACATGTGATTTTTTTTAGATAGCATCTATTTATGCATCCTTATATAAGGAATATTATGTTTAACTAAATATCCTTAAACTTTCTAAGTGATAAGTGCATTAACATTTGAAGTTAATCAAATTATCTTCTCCTTTTTAAATTTCTATAATATATGAATATTTCCTACTATTCTTTTATCTTAGGGATTCTTAAGTACCAATTTACATGACTTTCTTGACCCTTTATTTTTTCTTTATTTGAAAAATAAATTTGTATATTGATCATTATTATTGTACTAATATAGTTGAATTGCATCAACTTGGATTTTTTTAATATAGTGATGATGAATATCTACAACCCTTCTTTAATAATGGTAGGCATGATTAAATGTCAATTTAATTATATGTTTTTAATATGAAATATAAATTTATTCTTGTATACACTTCTAAACCATTCTACTTTATCCACTTTTGTCCAATACTCTTAATTTCATAGTGTGCATACAATTATGTATAGTTAACTTGTGACTACCTTAACTCTTAATCAAGTTATATGATAATTTTTATATCCTTATTTAGATATTTAGATTATCCTAGGTTTTAAAATTAGGTATCTAACTCATCCTAGGTGATGTACAAGATATTGTGGATGCTAAATCTGCAAAATGTTAGACTTTGACAAGCATTTTCATGGAAGTCAAGTAAAACGTAACAAATCCATTATCCCTATGAAATACTACATCATGTTAGATATGCTAAATAAGACATTAAAACAACAAGAAAAGCTAAATAAGCATATAAATAACATGAATCAAACCCTATCTCATAGCGGATTAGTGCTTCTTTGATGTGGAAAGAAGCCCTTTCCCAATCCTTGATAAGCTCCTAGATGATATGACAAACAAGATGATAAGTGATCAAGTGCAAGATGAATGTGTATCAAGTTGCCTAAGATTGTGGAGAATTAATACAATAGAGGAACTCTCTATTTATAAGAAAGGATTATGGAGGATTGAAAGATATAGAGGATGTGGGACAAAAGATAAGCCAATGATAAAGCGTCACTTGTCCACATGTGAGAGGTTGAGGAATGAGCACATTTTGGTCAATGTACCAAAGAGGGGGAGATTTGAAATTTGAATTTGATGAAAAGATGAGTTAAATGCTAAGTTTGACTTGTGCAAGAGACATGTAAGAGACATGTAAGAGCTCTTAAATGCTTTTTTGGAAGGAAAAATCCCTTTTGGAGGGATTTTCAAACTTGGAGGAATATTCCCCAAAGATGCCAAGTTGAAAATAAATAAAGATTTTAATAAATCATTTAAATGCATTTTCATGTGCAAGTGGCAAAATCTAGAGAATTTTGGAGATTGGGATTAAATTAATCAAAGTTTAATTAATTTAATGAGGGATTAGGTGATTTGACCTATTTGATTTAGATTTATGGATTAAAATAAATCAAAAGGAGATGGAAAATTATTTTAGATTTAATTAAATAAAGATTTGATTTATTTAATCAAAGAGAATGATGTTAGTGTTAAATCAAATAAAGATGGATTTATTTAATTTAAATGGATGACCTTAGGAGATTAATAAATTAACCTTGATTTATTTAATTGATTAGGAAAATATATTTTAATTAAATATGAGGAATACATGATGTCAATTTCGCATGTCTACAGATATAAGTAGGGTATATATAGGAGCTAGTGATTAGTTTATTACCATCAGATATTATAATTTGTGTTCTTTTTGGAGATTTTGGATGTTTTCTCCTTGAAGTGACTTATTATTTTTAAATATTATCAAGTATTTATAGCATATTTCCTCTTCTATGTAATTTTCTTATTACATCTTGTGTGTTTTTCATACATTTATGATAATGTAATTACACATTGTTTATTTTTTCACACCACACAATAACACATAGCTGATAGTGTATAGTATATTTGTGATAACAAATACAACTATGAAAATCAAAATATTTACATGATTTAGGAGAATCTAGAGAATTACAAATATTATAGAAAATAAAGAAATAAGAAAGGCTAAAAATAATTATGGTGCGTGTAAAATAAACTAAAAAAATAGTGTATGTATAAGTCATGTAAGTTTTTAAATCCAAGATTTAAATCATTAATCTATTATTCTTATGTCTTAAATTTTCTAACTTATTATATATATATATATAAATAAAAAATAGTACACTTCTATTATTAAGGTTTTCTAGAGACTAATCATTAATTGACATTTGTATAAGAATATGATTACACATTTAATACAAAATGTTTATATACATGTCATGTCATAAAAAAAGTTATGCCCATTTAAAAATATGTGCACTTTTTTTAAATACTTTGTAGCCTTTTGTTTTTATTATATATTAAGACAAAACCCTATATATTTCATGATTGTCCTCCTCGCGATGTAGACATCATTGGAGAAGATGATGATAGCATGAATAAATTCTTAAATGCATGTCTTGATAACCTTGAAGCCAATGCAGCCTTTTACCCATCCATGAAGTCACAATATCTTCCTATTGTGGCACCTCCTGATCACTTTGGATACCTACATCCTGAAACCAATGACGGACCTAAGTTCCCTCCATCAAGTGGACCTAGTTCCTCTAAACAACCACATCCTCAACCATTTTATGATCACAAAGTTACAAACACTCCCATCAACCTTGAAGAAACATATGGCAAAGGCTTTACCATCCTAAGTAAACAAGGTTGTGATACAACAAATGAGCATAACATTAATCAACTTCTTAAACAAATACTAACAGAAGAAAACATGGTAGGATTAGGCTATCAAGATCCTCCTCATACTGATAAGCCTCCTTTTGAATATTGGAGACTTCATGATGATGGTACAGTGATCTTTGATTCTCCTCCTAACTTGAACATTCTCCTTCCACAAGAACAACCATTACCCGATTATCATGACAAGGATGCTAGGATCCCCATGGGTTCTCTTCCTCCTTCCATTCACAAAAAAGGAGAGTCTAGAAAATGAAAACAACCATACAAATTGAAAAAACTAAATTTCCCTACTCATCCTCCACTTGAATGTGAAAGGAGACTTCAACTGCTTTTAAACAAAGGCCTTATACTCTTACCACTTATGAATAGGTTGGTCATCCATCCTAAAGATTTTAACATACCATATTACAAATATCATCGTGTTCTTAGACATCGCACAAAAGAATGTCAGACTTTGACGGACATACTGGACAAGTATCACTTCACTGATATCAAATTCTTTCATATCATCTCTTAAAAAAAATCCTCTCTTCATGCCATAGTTGTAGAATTTTCTATTCTCACTATTGCATGATCTTTTCCCATCACCCAAATCAGCTCATTCTTACCCTACACTCTGTGAGGGCTGATGGAACCTTCAAAATTTTCAAATTTTGAAGTGTCCATGTTGAAAAATTTGTCTTTGCACACTGAGAAGTGCACCTACAAAATCTTCCCAAGTGACCTACTTTGGAGGGTCACAATTCGAAGCCTATTGATTTTCATACCAAATGGATTGTTGCTTTCTATTCTCCCTACATTCATGTACTCCCTTATCTAATTTCAGAGTCTGAGGATCAGATTTGCTAATTTTTTGAGATCAAAAGCAAATGCAGTTTGTTTAGTTTTACATCTGCATTTTTGGCAATGTTTCAAAGTGGTCATCTTTGACCCCTAATATCTCCTGAAGAATATTGACTGAAGCAAATCCCTTTTGCACACATACTTAGTGTACCTAGATGATATTATGTTTCCAATGGTAGCCCCCAAAAAGTTGTTTTGATATTTTTTCAAAGTGGTGACTTTGAGAGCCCTAGTTGGTTTTTGACAAGTGAAATTGCAGAAAAGTCTAAGTAGGCAACTTTGGTATTTAATATTTTTCACCTCATGAAGGATTATTCCATGCCATTTTTTGCAATAAATTCTTGGGTCAAATGGTAACATTCCTACTCAGTTTTAGGCTCCCAGGATAAGTTCTAATTGGTTAACTAATCCTTTTCTGATTGCAACATGGCCAAAAATGGTGTTTCAAAAAGTTTCAAATTTTGAAAATATAAGGACAAACCATTTCTTGTTTTGGTTTAAAACCTCTACAGATCCAGTTTCATCAAGATCAGAGGTCATTTGATACGTTATTTTAATGTACTTCTGTTGTGGCTCGGGGGCTCGTTTATAAAGGAGGTACCTGAATTTTAAGGGCTAGGAAAATTTTGAGAAAATGTGTTTTCTCTAAATAATTGATTATGGTTGCACACAAAAACTCTTGGCTCCATGGGTCACCATTTGTCTGCTATGAAATTTCTCTGTTTGGGCCACAAGCGTAATTAAAATTTGCATTTTTTTTAAAGTTAAAAATACTTATGCTTGAAATATTTTTGAATATTTTAAATATTATGTAAATATGAAAAATGCATTTAGGGCAATTATAAAGTGCATTTCAAATGTTTATAAGAAAAGCAATTTTAACTCTTGCTTGTGATTGGCTAAAAAAGGAGAACTCATCACTCATCTGTGATTTGAAGTTCTTCTTCCCATTTGTATTAGCGATCAGCGATGGCGATGGCTTCTCATCGCCCATCATGGATTGAAGTTTCTTGTTCCTCATTAGATTGGCGATCACCGCTCATCTTTGTTTTCATGGGAGATGTTGAGTTCAAATCAGCGATGAGTGATGGTTGTTGAGTCCATCACTCATCGCTATTTCTGAGAGGTTTTTCATAATCAAATCAGTGATGGCCTTTATACAGTGATGGATTTGGGGCAAGTACATATTGATTTGAAATATTGGCAAAGTGAGTTCACGGGAAATAATTTGGGGAAATTTTATTAAAGAACTTTACTACTTTGATGCAGGAGCATCCAGTGGTGTAAGGGCAATCTTGCATCACCCAAAAATAGTTAAATTTCAAGTTTCTCGGTTTTTAGATGTTTTTACTTTTTTGGATACCCTTTTTGTCATAATGAAATTCCCAATTTATGATTTTTATTTTCGGTTCCTGGGTTGAAAGATATTGCAATTTTAGTTTCCAAGATTTGCACCTGAAAATCTTTCGAGTTAGATTTGAGGTACTTAGAGCTCTCGGATCGGCCCCAAAACTTGCTGAAATTAGCGTAGAAAATTTTGAATGCGTTATTGACTTCGAGACCTTTCCAACGGTTCAAACGGTTCGCGAATCAGAGTCCCGGATCAAAAGTTATGGCCCCGGGAAGTTGGCGCACTTTCTAGAAGATACAATTGCAAATGCTCTTTTGAAATTTGAACTTCATGTTGTAAATTTTTGGCGCCAAACCGCCTAAACTCAAATTTGAATGTTGCTTTGGCTCCAAACTAATGAAGAGCTCTATTTATGGGCGTGTTTTTAATTTTTGGGTAACTTTTTGGGAACAAGCTCGAATATTGCGAAAGGGTTATTCTATAGCTTTCTGTAACTTGCATGTGTTGTAGAACTTGGGGATTTGAG
>VDFB02016334.1:0-15060 GCA_007258455.2 Sequoia sempervirens
TATTGTGATATAAACTGATTGATTAACTCCTCAAAAGTCTTGATGGGGGGAGTGATCTTGGAAAGCCACTCCATGGATTGTCCACCCAGACTTCATGGAAACAATAACATTAAGTAGGTATCGTCATAGGCAAATTCTAGACTCATATTTTGAAAATCCCTCACATGTTCAATGGGATCAGTTTTTCCATTGTATCTATCAAATTTAGGGATTTCACAATGTTTTGGAAAAAGGATCATTTGAAGACTCCTATCAAATGGATAAGGAGATATGTCTTCCAAAAACATACTTTGCTGTTAAAAATCCCTCAGCATCTCCCTCTCTTTAGCCTTCCTTGTAATTCTGTCCGTTGAGTAAGGGCACTAAAGCCTAGAGGAGTTTCCTCGTGATTCCCTCGCTTAACCTTCATATCGTAAATTGTGAGGTAACTAATGTATGATGAAACCCAAGGTTGCTTGCACAACTCCTAGAAGACCTTTCTCACTGTCTCCTTCCTAGAACTTGACTCCAATGGGTTCTTTTTGAGCTTGGGTGATTCATCAAACCCTGCTCCAACTCTTCTCAAAGAGTTTCCTACCTTGTGCTTTACCTTGGGTAGGCAAACACCACTTGAAATTGCAATCTTTCTCACTACACCTAGAAGGGTCTAGATGCCAACTTCATTACTTGACTTGAACTCTTTGCAGGGGTGTTAAGAACTCTGTTTCCATGCATTTCACCACCAATGGAATACATCTTGGAGGTTCTACTGTCTTCACTCTTACCGATCTCTAGATTTTGTCTTGAGAGGGCCCAGTCTCTACTAGCCCTTACCAGTCACTCTTTGACTTTTTCTGCCCAAATTCTCCAAATGACCTAGCAAACAAATTACATTTCTTGACACCCTTTTCAGGCTTTTAATTCTTTCATAGGTTTTCAAGCCTCTGTCAGTACCGTACAGGTGATTCCTATAATCTTGGATAGGAGGGCTAATTGACCTATTTCCTAGGGTTTCAAGGATCTCTTATTGATTTCTTACATCAATGGATTGTTCAAGCCCCAATCCTTTCAACATGTCAAAATGTGTCTAAAACCTACCTGAAACCGTACTGTTTCCGTACAGTACCTTCTACCCCTGCCTGAGTTCTTCACTTTTTCTCTCTCAAACTCCTAACCATGCATTCCTAGCTCGCCTAGGGTTTGAGATAACAAATTCTTGCTTGGCTCTTTGGGTTTTCTAATGCTAAATATTTACAAATGTGTGGCTCCCCTTTCATATTCTACTAGTCTCAGGGAAATCCCGTGGACAGAGTTTATGGGGGAGCCATGAGAAATCAGACTTGACTGTACAAAACAAGGAAAATCTCTACAACCTTAAACTATGAACACAAAAACACTAAATCAACTCAAAGCCTCTTGACTACAAGATGAAATACGCTCTATACCATTCAATGAACACAAAAACAGTGAGAAATCTGTATATACAGTGCCTTTTGAATCACTGTTTCTCAAGAACTCACGGGTAACACAGAAAATACAGGAAATCTGCCAAACTGTCTTCTATTCCACACCAAAAAACTTTGATTACAATGCAAAAACTCACTCTTTCTACGAACCACACCTCTACTTAGATGCCATTTCCACACTTCAAGGGATATTGATCGATCCCATGTTCCTAAATTTGAGGGAATCCAACCCCACTAAGTTGCATGCAAACACACAAAATGTTGCCATGCAATTTTACAAGATTCTTGCAACTTCCACTATGTCATGATCCCGAATCCTTGGACCTCTAACACCTTGATTACGAGCCATCAACAACTTAACTGCCTCTAGCATCTTCAAACAACGAGGATATGGCTTTGACACATTTAATGCTTTATGTTCTAACATAAACTGTCCCAAGCTAATTAAAGCCAAAATTTAACAACAATGCAAACTAAGATGACATTAATCCTAATGATTAACTCACCACACTAAAAAGAACTTCTAAGGTCCAAATCAAATATACTAAGATCCTGACTTGGCTAAGGTCAGGTACAAGCCAAAATTGTTGACAAACAAGGTGGAGTTAAGCCAAGGTGCTCCTGCACCATCCTCCCCAAAATGGAAAATTTCAATCCACCCTTGGATTGAGCAAGTCGGGATCAATGCAAAACTTCTTGAACTCTCCCTCCTTGATCCACACTGCATCTGCATCAGGTTGTCCATGCCTTTTGATCAGGTGTTCTTTATATTCTTTGGTCCTAGTTCTCTTGTAGACCCTATTATCCAATATCTTATCAGCTTGCTTGGCTTGAGTGGAGGGCAGTTTGAGTTCCTCCACATCTTGGATGAATTCTTGGATGGTCTGATCCATGTTTGGTGGTGGTCCTCTGTAATGGACTAGGTCTGCAACATTAAAAATAGGGGACAGTCCACTATCATCTGGTAATTGCACCTTGAAAGCATTGCTTCCATACTTCTCCAAAATAGGACAGGGACCTATCCTCTTCATTTGCAACTTATGAGGAACACCTTTCTACAGTCTAGACTTGTTCAAATGCACCATTACTAGGTCTCCAACATTGAATTGGACTTCTTTCCTATGCTCATCCACCTTAGTTTTATGCTTCATTGTGTTTTCTGCCAATGTTTTTCTGACTGTCTCATGAATCTCCTGCATTGCATAAGCAAAATAATCAACATATCCACTTCCCTTGACTCCATCCTTCAACTGTCTCAGCTCATAAACACCTCTAGGATGTAGACCATAAACAATTTCAAAGGGACTCTTCCCTATTGATCTATTGACAGTATCATTATAGGCATATTCAACTTGCCCAATAATTTGATCCCATTGTTGACCATACTCCTTGGTCAAGCATCTTAAGAGATTTCCAAGTGTCCTATTCACAACTTCGGTCTGACCATCAGTTTGGGGATGGTATGTAGATCCAAAGGATAAATTGGTGCCCATTCTTTGCCAAAGAGTCTTCCAAAAATGACTCATGAACTTAGTATCTCTGTCTGATACAATGCTGATTGGTAAGCCATGAATCCTTACTATCTCTTTGAAGAAAAGAGAGGCTATTTGACTGGCATCAATGGTTGTTTTGCATGGCACAAAGTGAGCCATTTTGCTGAATCTGTCTACAACCACATAAACACTATCCATACCTTGCCTTGTCTTGGGTAACCCAACTACAAAGTCCATACTCAAACATTCCCATGGCCTAGTAGGGATAGGTAGTGGCTGGTATAGGCCTGCATTTGAGGAAGTTCCTTTGGCCTTTTGACACACCACACAACTCTCCACATACCTTCTAACATCTAAGTTCATTCTTGGCCAAAAGTAAAATCTTTGAACCAGTTCCTGAGTTTTGGTGATCCCAAAATGACCACTCAATGCACCATTATGCTTTTCTTGTATTAAGTTCTCCCTAATAGAACCTCTAGGAACACAAAGCTGATTTCCTTTAAACAAAAGATCACTTTGCAAGGTATATTCAACATATTTGCTATGGAAATGATTCTTATACTCAAGACATACCTTATAAATATCTACAAAGTCTTCATCATCTGCATATAGATCTTTAGTGATCTATTCCCATGCTCTTCAACTCAATTTCTTGAATGGTGAGGACTCTTCAAGCCAATGCATCGCCTTACTCTTTGTTGAGAGTTCCTTTCTTGTGCTTGATATTGAAGGTGTAAGCTTGCAAGTACTCCAACCATTTCATGTGCTTGTGACTCAACTTCTCTTGTGAATTCAAGAAACTGAGTGCTTGGTTGTCTGAATACACAATGAATTCCTTTGGGAAGGCAAGTAATGCCTCCATTTTCTTAAAGCCCTGACCAATGCATACATCTCAAGGTCATAAGAAGAATACTCTTCTTGGCTTCACTTAGCTCAATGAAAAGCCACCGGTCTACCCTCTTGGCTGAGAATAGCTCCAATAGCTACATTGCTTGCATCACATTCAATGGTGAATAACTTCTCAAAAATTGGTAACACCAAAACAGGTTGGGTAGCTATCTTCTCCTTCAGTAACTCAAAACTATTGTTAGCTTGCTCATTCCATACAAACTTGGTTTTCATTCCTCCTTTAATGGTATCCAACATAGGAGCACAAATAGCACTAAACTGTCTGATGAATTTCCTATAGTATTGAGCAAGACCATGGAAGCTTCTTACCTCTGTTGCTATCTTTGGAGTAGGACAATTGAGGATGGCTTCCACTTTGCTGCTATCATCTTCAAGTTGCCATGTGATAGCACAAATCCAAGGTACACCACTGCTTTGATTAACTCACACTTTTCCGCAGATTGATCACCTCTCCCGCAGCTCTCTGAAAAATCAACTCAAATATGTTGGAGGTGCTCTCTTCTCTTGTTCTACTATAGATTAGTATATCATCAAGATACACTACTACAAATTTTCCAATGTAGTCTTTGAGAATTTCATTCATGAGTCTCATGAATGTGGAGGGGGCATTAGACAAGCCAAATGGCATAACTAGCCACTCATAGAGACCCTCATTGGTTTTGAAGGTTGTTTTCCACTCATCTCCCTCATGTATCCTAGTTTGGTGATAACCACTCTTTAAATCTATCTTGGTATAGTACCTGGCTTCACCTAGACAATCCATGAGGTCTTCAATCCTAGGGATAGGGAACCTATACCCGATGGTTATCTTGTTTATTGCCCTGGAATCAGTACAAAGCATCCATTCTCCTCCCTTTTTGGGTGCTAGGACAGTGGGAACTGCACATGGACTAATGCTTTTCCTAATGAGACCTTGGTCAAGAAGTTCTTGAATCTGCCTAGCTATTTCCTCATTTTGTTGAGGTGTCATCTTGTAAGCTGCTTTGTTTGGAAGGGTAGCTCCTGGTATCAAGTCTATCCTATGACTTATGGCTCTTTTAGGAGGTAATGTTGCTGGTTGACCACTACTTACAATACCTTCATAGGTCTGCAACAATTTATGTATCTCCTCAGGTAACTCTTGCTTTTCAGCTGCTTTCTCTTTGCTCACCTCTCTTGGCTTGATCATCACTGCATAGCCAACTCCTTCTCCTTCTTCCAAGGCTTCCAAGAACTCTTTTTCACTCACCATGAGCAATTTAGAACCTGCTATCTGCACCTCTATATCTTCTAACAAAGACTAAATCTTGAAGGTTACATTGTCTTTCTTGAAAGTGTAGGAATTCTTTGCTCCATCATGCATAGCTTGGCAGTCAAATTTCCATGGTCTACCTAGGAGCAAGTGACATGCATCCATAGGTAACACATCACACAAAACTTTATCCTTGTACTTACCAATTGAGAACTCCACCCATTCTTGTTCATTCACCAAGACATGCTGACCTTTATTGAGCCATGTGACCTTGTAAGGATTGTTGTGGGGTATCCTTGTCAACTTCAGCTTGCTGACTGCCTCCTCTGACACAATATTGTCAGTAGAACTTGAGTCTATAATGACCTTACACACTTTCCCCATCATCTTGCACTTTATCCTAAACAAGGACCTCCTTTGGCTTGGCTCTTCTTTAACCGGTTCTTTGATCAAAGTCCTCCTCATCATGAGGTTCTCACCTTCTTCTGAGTTCAATGGTACTTCAGGTTGTTTATTTGCTGCAGCTGTCTCATCTTGAATCAGATTGGTTCTCCTATCTCCTCCATGAGAAGTACTACCCTTCTCCCCGACACCCAGGCTCCGTGTCCCATTTTGCTTCGCGGTAACATTTCATGCCAGGAAGTAGTCAGCCTTCCTTGTCCACTCACTTCTTCTTCCTCCGGAGCTTTCGAACCTCTTCCCTCTACCACCTCTACTAGAGCTCTTCTTCCCGCTCAGAGTATTTTGACTTCTCCCTTGAGCTCTTGGTTCTCGAACTTCTTTCCACTATAACCCTCTCTTTGTGCTCATGGTTCTTCCTTTGCCTCTGCTTTTAGGGTTTTGTTCTTGTTTCTTTTTTCCTTTCTCCTCTATTTTCAAAGCCATTTGATAGCATTGGCAGACTGTTTTGAAGTTTACTAAACTCATGTCTTCTTGGATAGACCACTTCAGTCTATTTAGGTACCTTGCTAGCTTGATGCTCTCATCTTCAACCACCTTTGATCTTAGGCACAATTTTTGAAACTCCTCTGTATATGTTTGAGCATCCATGTCTTTTTTCCTTAGATTGTGTCTTCTCTTATGCAACTGAACTTCATAATCATTAGGGAGATAGGTCTGCCTTATCTTAGTTACCATTCCTCTCCATGAAACTATGGGATCTTTGCCTTCTTTCTCTCTTTCAGATTGTACAAACTTCCACCATGTGAGAGCTGCTCCTCTCAACCTTGACTTGGCCACCTTTACCTTTTGGGCCTCTATTATGCCATCACATTCAAAGTGATTTTCAATGCTTTCAATCCAGTCTACAACTGAATCAGGGTCCATTTGTCCACTAAATAGTGGCACACCATCCGATGCTTTACCACTTAAGGCTTGCAATGCCTTCAAGAATGGTTCTTTAGCAAGAACAGGGTCTAGCTTTGGAGCTTCCTCCAAATCCTCTTCTTTTTCCTTGGCTTCCTACTCTTCCTTCTACTCTATCTTGTCCTTCACTTTATTTGTTGTCTCATGGACTTCATCCAAGAGTTTCTCCACTTGAGATAACCTTTCTCTCAGCAACCGGTTATCTTCCTCTTGCTCTTCTACCTTTTTAGCCACTCTGCATTAGTCACCATGGTTCTTTCCTCTAGTGTGTTCTCTCCTACTGACTCAGTGGGCTGCAACATCAATCACAAGCCTTGAATCCAGCTAAGCTCTGATACCAATATGGTGTATGATGAAACCCAAGGTTGCTTGCACAACTCCTAGAAGACCTTTCTCACTGTCTCCTTCCTAGAACTTGATTCCAATGGGTTCTTTTTGAGTTTGGGTGATTCATCAAACCCTCCTCCAACTCTTCTCAAAGAGTTTCCTACCTTGTGCTTTACCTTGGGTAGGCAAACACCACTTGAAATTGCAATCTTTCTCACTACACCTAGAAGGGTCTAGATGCCAACTTCATTACCTGACTTGAACTCTTTGCAGGGGTGTTAAGAACTCTGTTTCCATGCATTTCACCACCAATGGAATACATCTTGGAGGTTCTACTGTCTTCACTCTTACCGATCTCTAGATTTTGTCTTGAGAGGGTCTAGTTTCTACTAGCCCTTACCAGTCACTCTTTGGATTTTTCTGCCCAAATTCTCCAAATGACCTAGCAAACAAATTACATTTCCTGACACCCTTTTCAGGCTTTTAATTCTTTCATAGGTTTTCGCTTCATGTCGGGCATTCTGCATGTGTGTTTCCTCTCTATAATCTTGATAGGAGGCTAATTGACCTATTTCCTAGGTTTCAAGGATTCTATTGATTTCTTTACATCAATGGATTGTTCAAGCCCCAACTTTCAACAACATATCAAAAATGTGCCTAAAACTCCACCAAACCATACTGCTTTCTCGTGACAGCACCTTCTACCCCCACCGGTTCTTCACTTTTTTCTCTCTCAAACTCCTAACCATGCATTCCTAGCTCAGCCTAGGTTTGAGATAACAAATTTTGCTTGGCTCTTTTGGGTTTTCTAATGCTAAATATTTACAAATGTGTGGATCCCTTTTTCATATTCTACTAGTCTCGTGTAAATCTCAGGACAAAGTTTATGGGGGAGCCATGAGAATCGACTTGACTGTGACAAAACAAGGAAAATATCTACAACCTTAAACTATGAACACAAAACACTAAATCAACCTTAAAGCCTCTTTTGAATACAAGATGAAATACTTATACCATTCAATGAACAAAAAACAGTGAGAAATCTGTATATATAGTGCCTTTTGAATCACTGTTTCTCAAGAACTCACGGGTAACATAGAAAATACAGGAAATTTGCCAAACTGTCTTCTATTCCACACCAAAAAAAAATTTGATTACAATGCAAAAAATAACTCTTTCTACTTAACCACACCTCTCTATACTTAGATTCCATTTCCACACTTCAAGGGATATTGATCAATCCCATGTTCCTAAATTTGAGGGAATCCAACCCCACTAAGTTGCATGCAAACACACAAAATGTTGCCATGCAATTTTACAAGATTCTTGCAACTTCCACTATGTCATGATCCCGAATCCTTGGACCTCTAACACCTTGATTACGAGCCATCAACAACTTAACTGCCTCTTGGCATCTTCAAACAACGAGGATATGGCTTTGACACATTTAATGCTTTATGTTCTAACATAAACTGTCCCAAGCTAATTAAAGCCAAAATTTAACAACAATGCAAACTAAGATGACATTAATCCTAATGATTAACTCAATTACACTAACAAGACCCTAAGGTCTAAATCAAACATACTTCAAGATCCCCGACTCATTAAGGTCGTACAAGCCAAAATTGTTGACAAACAAGGTGGAGCACAAGGTGCTCCCCGCAAGACCGCAGAAGCTCCTTTGATTAGCTAATGAAAGAAAATATCTTTCTTTGTTTCATTCTAAAAATCCTTTCCATAAGAGTATGAATTGGGGATCTTGCTCTGCTTCTTGAAGCTTTTCTTCTGTCAATTCGTCAACATTAAATGTATCCTCTTCTTTCTCAGTATGGTCACCCATTTTGCTTGTAGTGGTTTCTCCTTCGTCTTTTTCCATGTGTTTTCGAGATCTCGTGGAAACAGGCATAAGTTTTGTTCCAAATTCTACTAACCTTTGATCAAAAGAATGAAATAGTGCAATTTGTGATGGATATAAAAATCAGGATAGAATGAAAATTCTATGACTAAAAAGGTTCCTAATCTTTAGCTTGTGTGGTTCCCTAATTGAAAGGATGAAGATCCTGTTGGTGGAAATTTAAGCAAAAGATCAAGAAAAGGATGATTTTGCACTTTATGAAGTTTGATCCTAGTTTCGTAAAAGGATGGATTTTGTGATGAATGCCTAATGTGATCTGAGTTCTCTATTGCAGAATTTGATTTCGACAAGTAGAATATTCAATTGCAGGTTGGGGAATATAACAGAAACAAATACGTTGACTATGGTTGTGCCTTTGAGAAAGGGCTCTTCTTTGAAAGAAAGCTTGTGAGTACAATGGTTCTATAGCATAATCATCAGTGAAACCTCTAACACAATCATGATATCTATGAAGAAAGGTTCTATATTTGAGTAAATATTTTTGGCTTTGATACAAGAATTGTCTTTTCTTCAATAGTTTCTTGTAGCTAAGGGGTTTCTTTGGCTTTTTGATTCTTTTGAGAACGGACTTCTTAACAAAGGTTGTAGATTTCCAATTTCGTAACATGAGAGTAATCAAGGTGATCGCGAGTGTTGGATGATCTTAACTGAATTAATGTATTGAAAACACATCAAAAATTTTGTAGAATAGTTGTTTTAAGTACTATGCTAAACATCAAGTGTATGGTGAAAATGTTCTTCAAAAATTGTTTTAACAGGTTTTACACATGATAGATAGATCAAACATACTCACTCTTAATTCTCAAGTAGGTCATCATAGTAATCAACAACCCACATCTTAAAACTGCGTCGACTCACACAGCCATGTCACCCTCGAAAGGGCGCCCGTGTTTTTGTCTTTTCCAGGTGCATACTCAGAGTGATGGAAGTGAATACCGGATCCCCTGAGAAAACAATCCTTGGAAGTTATATGGTGAGTATCTTGGGGGTAGATTCTTCCCTCCCCTGCACTGTGATTATTATGACATTCATAAACTGACAAGTTAGATACTACACTAGGTTCGTAGTAAGGGTTTCCGTTTGGTGCAGAAAATGATATACTCCCTCGAGAGACCTCCCTACCTTTAGAACAAATGCTTTGGGGATGGTTATCAATGCACACTACTGTCAAAAGAGGGTTTCCCCAATTTTGCTTTAAATTTTAGAGTGGGGTGGAATAGCCTGGCTTTGGCTTGAACCCACTTGAGTTGTTCCTCTTGGGTAAGTACTTTTTCCCACAAGAGCAGGCTCTCTAAAAGGTTTTAACAAAACTGGAAATTGCATAAAGTAAAATAGGTGAGTTTGGCATTTTGATCACCCAGTTAAGGGGAGAGCATAGGCCTATCACCGTTCAAGCAAAGCAAACAAAGATTCAACTTTTAAGCCGCAAATAAAAATTTTGCTATGTTAAGTGAAAATGTTGCTTCACACAAACATGGAGTTCATTTTAGCCCAAAATAACAGTGAAGTGACTATCTTAGGATTGCTTGATTGTAATTTATGTGACTACCCTAGGATTGCTTCATTTTAATTCATAACTACCCTAGGATTGCTTCATTTTAATTCAAAGTTATTAATTGTCCGCGGTCGCATCGGATTCAGTCAAGCTATATTCAAATTACAATTTATAGTTTGCAGGTTTTCCAAAAATGCGCTATAACAGTCATTATGGGCGCTGCAGGATTCTTCATGGGCGCTACAGAATGCTTCATGGGCACTGTAGGATGATTCAGGGGCATTGTAGGATTCTTCATGGGCGCTGTAGGATTCTTCACGGGTGCTGCAGGATTCTTCATAGGCACTGCAAGATTCTTCACGGGCGCTGCAGGATGATTCAGGTGCGCTGCAGGATTCTTTAAGGGTGCTGCAGGATTATTCACGGGCACTGCAGGATGATTCAGGGGTGCTGTAGGATGCTTCATGGGCGCTGAACTGGGTATGAATATTACTGAAGCGTGTTTCTTGCGCTAATTCGCTGTTTTTGGCCATAACCTGTCAGGAAAACCTGCAATAAAATGTTAAAATAGGGGCAAGAGCCCCACGATGGGCACCAAAAATGTGTATGTTAAATATGTATGATCAAAATGAAATAAAAAAAACACACATAATGGAACTTTAAACTGAAGAAAAGCTAATTAAATTGAAAAAGTGACAAATGAAGCTTCTTCAGAGCCGTTCCATCTTCCTCTATCTCCAGGGATTTGTATGAAGCTGCTGCTCTCAGATTGTGTAAGCTTGGCTTCTCCAAATGGCAATCTGTAGAATGAGTATGAAAAGGAAGGAGCTTCTCTATCCTATATGCTGGTGGAATGGAAGTATTGATGCGGATATGCACAGGGGCTGTGAAGTGTGGATGCTATGAAATGAAGTGGATATGCCATGATATGCTATGATTCTATACTATGCTATGATGCTAGAATGTTGTGAATGCTAAAAGGCTTATGCTATTGCAAATTGGCTATAGTTATTCTATTGAAAGCTTCTCTGTGATTGCAAAGACCTGGCAGTCCTTTTTATAGCTTTTTGCAGGCAAAATCCTGGTTGGCAAGGATCAACGGTTGTGAGATTGTCTGGTAAGTTTGAATGGTGAGAGATGAAGAGGTTGAGAGAAGAATGGAAAATGTTGGGAGGTTGGAGAGAAGAATGGAGCTTTGTCTTCAACCCACGGGAACAAGCTTGCACAGGAACAGAGAAATTAATTTTTCTGTTTTGGCAGTTTGTTTCACGGTTGTTGAAGATAATCCCCAAATTAATTAAATAAATAAATTTATTTAATTTCATTTATTTGAGTTTGATTTTTGATTTTTAGAACTATAGAAGATTTAATTAAATATTTTGGAATATTTAATTGTGATGTGACTTTAGAAGAATTTAATTAAATATTTAATTGTGAATGGATATTAGAGGAATTATTTAGAAGAGAGGAATATTTAATCTTTATTTGAATAAAATATCCAAGCCAAGATTAAATGATAATTAATATAAATAAATTGTAATGTTTATTTCATTAATTAAGAAAAGAATAAGAAAAGATAATTAAATAAACTTATTTATTTAATCAAATGAAAGAGAATGAACAATATAAAATAAACTATTTAGATTTATTTTACACGAGCTCTAATTCAGAGATTACCAACATAAAAATATTTAATTAATTACCACTCATTGCAATGACCATTTTAGGTGCATACATCAGCTAAAATATTTTACATTTTTTATTTAAAATTTGCACTTGAGGCTTGTATCATTTGAAATAAATGACTTGTTATAAAAAGAAAGGGGAACAATTTTGTATGATTTCAATCTCGTTTATAGGCTATAACATTTTGAATGAATAAACCTAGGCTCAAATTTGCATCACAATTAAATAATCATAAAATAGTAGAGGAAAATTCACATATAGGCACAAAAAGAATACATGCATACATACACACACACAAATTATGAAAGGCCAAACTTTACTCAATTGTACTTGGCTTGATTAACTAAATATATTATATACAATATATTGCCTCAAAATCTTGAGTATAAAGAAATGTCTCTTCTTTTTTCTCCCCCTCAAAAACTCCCTTCCATTCAATATCACTTAAAAATTCATATCATTTCATGTGAAGAAAAGAGAACCATGAATTTATGATTCAAAAACTACATGTTAGGAATCTACGTGAGTGAGCTCAAATAGAACCCTATTTGGAATGCATTTATTTCTTCAAGATTTCTTTATGTCAATCATCAAATGAGTTTATTTTTAAGCTTATTGAATGAACTTGAGGATTTCATCTACCTTGTACTATATTTATATTCTTCCAATACTCCAAAAAAAAGCATGTGTTAGTCTTGCTGATTTCTTTGGGAAGTGCTAAGGTGTCATGTGTCATTTTCATGGCATTATACCCTTTAAGAAATATTTTTCAAAATGGGTTCCACCACTAGCTAATGTGTTTTTTTTTTTCAATAATGCAACATATTTGATTTTTCATACTAACAACCCTTAAATATTATACACATTTTTTATCCTAAAGATGATCAATGGTTATGCTTCATTAGGACTCAAACTTGTGCTTCTTGGCTCTTATCAAAATAAGGTACCCCCTTTATCTATCATGTTATCTTTGGCCAATGGTGTAACTAAATGACTTACCAACATGAAAATATTTTTGAGAAGCATCGAGATGACATGTATTAAATAGTATAATTTTTCATTGTTTTATTCCTTAATATCCACAAAAGGATATTAATGAAATTGAACCTGCCTGATTAGCTAACCCATTGATTTTTTTCCAATAGTGAAATAATTCCAAGTTATCAAATTGACAACTTCAAAATTTTGTACCAAAAAATGATCCTTTAGGTGAGATCAATGGTTCCACTACATTGGAAGATTTTATTTATGATCATTATTATCCAAGCTCACTCAAGACATCATGGCATCTTTAACCAATGACATGAAAAAGAAGTTTCAAATGATGGGATTATGTAAAGATAATATTAATACCAAAAAGCATAGTTATTGATGAATTCCAATATAGATTTCTAAAATTATAGTTGGGATGCAAATGCACAAGTATACATTTCTTCAACCAAGGGAATATATAGGATTCCAAGGGTTTGGTCTTTTTCAAATTCCAACATTGATTTGTATGATTTTGGTATTTTAATTTATTATTTTATCATGCATGCAAGTATGTACCCTTGTAGAATCTAATGAGTTTTATTTTATTTATGCAATTGAAGTGCTTATATACAAGCCAAAAATATTTTCTTAGGTCCAAGGGAGTAATTTAATACAAGGAATATTTCAAATTAGTCAACATTTCAATATTAGGTGTGAGGATGACCTCGGGAGTGAAATAAACTATTAAAGGCTTTATATGACTATCCTACATAAAAAAGAGAAGGCTATTGTCTTAGCTGCTATTAGCATTCAACACCCATAGCAGTTGGAAAATAGACATGCCAAGTTTTTACACCTAACCCAAAATGGTCAAAATCCTACTATTATTATTTGTAATACCCCTTGTGTTGTTGATACTCTTTTGTGTTGGTTTTATACTTGGTTTTTAATGGTGAATAGTTCACTAGTTTGGTTGTGTGTGGATTCATAGTTTGGTTGGTTTGTTGCACTTGACATTACTTATGATGTTTGATGATACATTATGTGGTGGTTATATTATTTGGTTATACTATGGTTTTCTTTAATATTATATGTGGTGATGTTGTGATTCTATGTTGTTATGGAAACTGATGTGTTTGTTAGTGAGTCTTGGTGAAAGGATAGAGTAGCATCACTCACTTGCGAGTGCCCCGCTACCCCATGATTACCTTTCACGGTGTGTCTGCAATGGAGATTTACATGTTACTTGACGTTTGTTTCTATGTAGGAATTGTAGGAACAAAGTCTCGATCCCACTTGCTTCAGCAGGACAGGGTGAGCATTAAATTAACCCAATGGGTATGATGTTGAAAAAGGGAGTTGATAAGGAAGTGTCCCTGTCCCAAGTCTGTCACCTCATTGTGATTCTTTCAGTGTCGTGGTCTTGGCCTTGTATGTATCTCAATATTGTCATTGTTTATTTATTTTATTTGTGGATAGTTGTTATTTAATTTATCCTTATTTTATATGGGATTAATTAATGTTAGCTTGTAGATATTATTAATTGTATGTAATTGTAATTTAGTTAAATGTTGGATTTAAAATATTATAAATTAAAAGATATTCAATTAATTAAAAGGATAGAGTAATTAATAAATAATGTTTGTGATAATTGTAATTGTCTTTTTCAAAATATTAATATTATAAAAATTTAAGGATAATATCATGTGAGGATAAATGTGAAATTAATGAATTTTTAATTAAAATTTGTGAGATAAGTGTGAGCTTTTAAAGAAATAAAAATAACCAATGGATGGGTTGGATTTTTGAGAAAAAAAGAAGAGCTTTATTTATTTTTCTTTATTTTATTGTGAGAAAAAAGAAGTTTTCTAGAGGCACACACATGAATGATTTTTTTGGTTTTGTCTGGAAAAGAAAAAAGATAGATTTTTGTGCTTCTTTGTAAAAATTGTTCTTGGAAAAAAAAAAGAATAGATTATTGATCCAGAAGTTAGTTGAAGAAAGGAATTGGAAAGAAGAAACTACAGAGGGATTCTATTTTTGAAAAAGGAAGAAGGTTGTTGTGTTTGGATTCGTCATCAAACGAAGGACTCCAAGTTCTTTTCAATTAATTTATTCTTTTGTTTTTGATAGTTTTGTAAGGGAAAACGAAAATCATGTCTACCATTCTTTAAATTGAGATCTATGTTTTGAAAAAAAAAGGGTTTTGTTGTTTAAAAAAA